>PVJA010042986.1:0-17023 GCA_004027025.1 Myocastor coypus | reverse complement strand
TATATGTATTAATCTAAACTGATCCGATGATGAAAATATGTAATATAACCATTGTTAAATTTAAACAATAAAAGAATTGGAAAAAAAAAAAAGAAGAAAGGATGACAGTGAAATAAATGTATGATTAGCATAAAAAATAAATAAAAAGTAGTAAATGTAAAAAAATAAATAAATAAATAAAGAATTATCATCCGCTAAATGATTCCCGCAGCGCAGATGGCATCGTTGCAGCCGGTGTGTCAGTTTTCTGTTCTATATTGGGAAGAGGCCACTAAATGGATGGGTATAGAGTTGAGCAGAAGCCATCCCGCAGTTCCAGTGCGACCCTAGTGGAAGGCACCGGCTGCAGGTGGGTCTGGGCAGGCGCTTCTGCGTGGAGGGATTTCGTCCTGTTACGTTATCACTCAGGGCGGCGTGTAAGGCACCTTAGTTTATGGCAGAAGGGAGGGACGATTTCTGGGCCAAGTAAATCATCAGAAAATGAACAGTAGTTAGCATAAATTCCCACTGTAGTTGCTTCGTACAGCATCTTACTCAGCCACAGTGACTTCGCTATTTCAGTCCATTAGCCCGGGGCAGGGCGTGCTGTCCATGGTCCCCGCAGAGCCGGCCTCCGCCCCAGCTCGTCTTCATGCCTCTTCATGCCCTCACTGTCCGATCTTCGCTCCCTCACTCTTGAACCCCTTCCTTTTTGGCCAAATTATTTTTTAATGATCTTATTCATGTGTATTTGTACCCATTTGCATACACATAAAGCCAAGAATGAAATGTCAACTATCAATTTTCTGTATTAAATTGAGTAATGTTCCAACTTCTTTCCATTCTTGTATGATATTAGATCCATCTGATAATTCAGCTATTGTTTATTTTAGGATGAGGTGATAATATCACAGGCACAGAATTTAGTACTTGAAATGGTTTGGGCCATTTTGTGTTACATTGGCCAATGAGAACATGCAATGACTGATTGGAATGACATGTCTGTCATCTAATTACATTTGTATAAATAAAAATGAATGACAGAAAATTCTGTAATGAGACAAGTTCAACAGACATTTCCCTCTGATTTTTCCAGAGGAAAATAAGCAGAAATACCTAGTATAAAAATGAGCAATGAGAACACTCACTGTGGATACAGAGAGATGTTTTATGTATTACATTTTATAGTTCAGAGGAACAGAGTGCTGCTGCATTTTATTTCTGTCTCTGTCATTCATGCTTAATCAATCCGTAGCAAGTTAAAGATATTGACAGTTATATGGAAACTATTGGCTTACCTAATTGTCCCAATAACTAATTTGGAGATATACACTAACAACAAATCTCCAAATGTTTTTCTTTTTTACATAGGTATGCACATACTACATGGGCTCATTGTTGTCGTACTAGAAATTAAGCTTTTTACATCTTACAATTTCTTTTTTGTTTCAAAATCTAACTTGAATTCATAACAACAGTGCTTACAATTATGGGAAAAATGCAATAAATACCTTTATCAGATGATACTTAAACAAATCACAGGTGAACCATGCTGTTTACTGCAGAGAAATCATATTTCTTTTTTATTTTTTTTAAATTTTATTTATTTATTTATTCTTGTTTCAGAACCTTTATTTGTTTATTCACTCATTTTTATGGCCGGCTCAGCCTGCCCCGAGAGCAGGGCTGGCGCAGCATGTGGTGCCGGGGATCGAACCGCGGTCCCTGAAGCCGCCCAAGCTTTCCCAAGCAGGTGCTTTAGACCACTGAGCCATCCTGCCGGGCCCATCATATTTCTTTTTTAAAAAACATTTTAATTCATTGTAATGAGAAAGAAGATAAAATAGCAATGAAACAGTTTCAGAACAGGCTAGTAGGACAGTTACAATAACTAATGCATTGCAAATTGTTGTCTTCATAATAGTTATTCAGAGGACAAGATGTAGACATGATATTTTGTCTAAACAATATTAATACAAACTTTTCTTTTCATTGAACTAAGAGAAAGTAATGGTATGTCTATTCTAATTATCTTCTATATACATATAGATATGAATATATATATGTATGTATATGTATACTCACTACAAGATGGTCCTTTATATCTCCCTTTTTGCTTTGTTTTGTCTGAGACGGGTGTTCCAGTCATATTAGAGAAGCTGTATTTGGTGAAGTCTTTAAAGGACTTTTCCATACTTGATGCCAGTCTAAATATTGTAGGTGTTTGAATTTAGCAAAATAACCCAATATAGTGCTATAGTCCATAATGGTGATGAGTTACCAGCACAACTGGCACTTGTCTGAAGTTACTGGCTTAAGCCTTTTACAGCTCACCATATTAATATAGCTTTACTTTTTATACTTTGTTGTTATGCTTTTCTGCTAGATAGTTAAGACCAAGTTAAAGCAATACTTATAAAAACTAAAAAGGAAACTTTTGTTATCTGATAAGATCAGTCAAATCCCCTCTGGATTTACCCTGGAACCATGTATAGCACCATCCTGTAACTCAGTGTGTCCCAAATTTTCTGTTCAAGGGGATTATGGGCCCTCAGAGGAAAGTGATTGACAATGCATAGTGTGCCTAAGGAGGATCACCTAGAGAGAAAAAATTCTCTCAGGCTGTCACAGAAAGCAAATTGGTCAAACAATGACCATGATTCATCCAGATGGTGGACACTGAGAAATCATATTTTTGAAAGTCCAGGTATATACTAGAAGTAGTATTATGATATACTAGTAATCGAAGGTTGAACAACAAAAGTACAACTTTTCAAATAGATAAAACAAGTTAATATTGGAGAGCCTTTTAAATAGAAATTGTATATGCATATAGTTCATCTCACCCATATGGAGTCTCGCTTTGTGATCCAGGCTGGCCTTGCTCTTAGAGGGATGTTTCTGCTTCAGCCTCTTGAACACCAGGATTCAGCAACCAAAGATGAAATTTCAGATACAAATTTTCTATATTAAATTGGTAATATATGCAGCATGATAAATATCTCTTCAAATATGATGACTAGACACTCATCCAAGTCCCAGAAGTTGTTGTACAGTGTCCATTGAGATGGCACCTCAAGTGATGCTGGCGGAGCGTGACGCCTGCCCTTCTGTCCCTGGAACTTCCACCTGTGAACTCGGAGCAGCACACTGTGGCACTTCCTAACGATTTTTCTTATCAGTTTGCTAAGTCATGCAATCGTCCCTAAAATAAAAATCAATGCCCTTCATGTAGGCTTCTTGGATTCTGATTTAGCATGACCCCAAGGAGAGAGAGCTGAGCTCGGGGATGAGATGGTGCCTGGCTCCATGACACCCAGATCCTGGGCTCAGATGGCTGTCACACCACTCCTGCCCCATGGCTTTCCACGGGATTCTGGCCAGACTTCAAACTCATCAGAACCTCATGCCTACGAAATTCAGTGACAAATAATGGTGATCAGTTCATGGCCAAACTATTGTAAATATTTTGGTGATTTAATTTCAGATGAGTCATTGAAAAAAACAATTAAAACAGATGTTAACCTATTTAATGTGAGCCTTTAGTTCTAAGCAAACACAGCCTCAATTTAAAATGAAATACATGAATTAAAGGGTAAAACACAGGTAGAGCAAACTATTTTTAAAAACGCCTTGAAGGAAGTAAATGTTTATATCTTGTTTGTTTGTTTTGATATGGAGTCTCACTATGTGGTCCAGGCTGGCTTAAGCTCATGCTGATCCTCCTGCCTCAGCCTCCTGAGTACTGGGATTACAGGCCTGAGCCCCACACCCAGCTGAATGAGTGTAGTTTCATTAGAAAAAATTGCGTTTGATTCAAGATACTTCATTATTAAGTTCATATTTGGCAATATATTTCTGTTAGAAGCTGAACCATTGAAAATGATCAGTGAAGTATTCCCAGGTGAAGATAAAAATATATCATAGGACCTTGTTTCCTCGGTTTCATACCTCTGCTGGATTCTAAGATAATGAGGAGGCACCTCGATCTGCGCATGACGACTGCATGAGCCCCACCTCCTGTTCACACGGGGTGTGTGTGTGTGTGTGTGTGTGTGTCTGCAGCGTGACCCCCAGAGTCCCAGGTCCACCTAAATCCACCACAGAGTGACCAAGACAACACAAATGATCCCTACTGGCCCTGATTCACTTTACCCTTGAAGTCAAAATTCTATTCCTCTTGTTCTTCAACCCTCAACAAAAATTCACACTTGCTTTCCTTACAACTTACAGATGATCTGAGTGCCAATAATTTTACTGTCCCCATATGCATTTGTGAAACATTTTTACTCCATTGTATAAATCTTTTTTCTCTGTTTTTTCTGTATCACTGTACTTGACTCAGAGCCTAAATCTCAGAAGGCCAGGAGTCCTTGGGCTGTTCAGAACCGGCATCTTGCAATGCAGCTTCATCCATTTATTCATAAGTCACTGACATTCACTCTGTATCTGAAATTGGTCGAGATGTTCAGAATAAAAAGCCAATTAGACACCGGCCCACCCTCGTCGTGGTTACTTCAGTGATGAGCGGAGAACACATGTGATCAGCTGTTTATTGGTGCTGCTGGATAGTTCCGCAGCTGCAAAAGCCCCCAAATTCAGAGCAACAGCTTACGTCTTCCATTAGACCCTGTCTGGTAGCACTGGCATGGCTCTGCCCCGCATACCTTTCTAAATCCGGGTTCCTTAGCACCTGTGGGTCATAACACATCTAAATTCCTTTTCTCGGCATGTTTTCTCTCCCCCACCCCCAATCCGATCATTGTATTTTGAACTATAATAAGTCATCAATAACAAAACATATAAAAACAGCCATTTGGCAAAAATACTCTGATTGCTCACCTAAGATTTTTAGTATTTATGTTCTACACAGTAAATCTTATACTTTCAATTCTAAGCAATGAATAGGCTATTGTATTTTTATTTATCACAAATAAGCTGTAAATAAAAATGGAAATACACATACAAATTGAGGAGGGCTAGGTTATAGTGCAGGAGCGTGTCTCACGTGGCAGTGCTTTGCAGTCTCCAGAACGTCACCACTCGCCCAGAAAACACTTCCAGTCTGGGAGGTTCTCAAGAGCAGCATCACATGGGTGGATTTGACATCACTAGTGTGGCCAACCTCCTGAGCCCCTCTTCTCAACGTGGGTGTTGCTGTCCCCTTTGCAGGCTAAGGTGTAAGCTGGTGAGTGGAAAATCAGCAGCCAAACATTTCTATGCACAAGAGTTGTCACTTCTGACAACCATCAGGTCTGCACACACTTCATTATCCAAAGAGCTCACAGCTTCCCGGGAGGCAACGGGTACGTTCAGTGTTCCTAGAGCATCCGGAAAGAGAAGCCATCCACCAGAGGAAGTTAATACGTAGAGAAGCGCCACCCCTAGGCCAGAAAAGTGAGAAGCGTTCTCACTCAACTCCGTGAATGTTCACAAAGAACTTGGTGGCACATTCTACTTTCTCTGTTTTGCAAAAGCAAGCGCATGAGCCATGACCACAGAAACTTAGACCTCCCCCCAAGGTAGGAGCCACTCCTGGGCTTGGATCCCAGCCCTGTTCTTCGCACAGCACTCTCGCATCAGAGAGTTCCCACAGCTTATAAATTGCAGTGATTCTTTTTATGTTTGTCACTTGAGAAACCAGGTAGAATTTCTCACAGTGGGGATTCGCTTCTTTTGTTAAAAAAATATTTTTAAAGTGATAAAATATCACAATTATCTGATTCTCATGCAGTTGAAGAAGTTGCCCTAGTTCACTCTAACTTTTTTGAATGTTCTGAATCTGCTCTCCTAGAAATTATAAACATCAGACTCACTGGCTACAAATTCAGCCTTTTTTTGTGTTTCATCCATCAATGGTCATAGGAATTAAAAATGCGGCCCAGTTCAGCATAAAATGTGAATCTAGTTACACGAGCCTTTTTTTAAGCTCAATGATAAGTAAAGAGCATTCATACCCATTGAATATCTTATCTCAGTGTTTCAATGAGGTTGGATGATGGTCTTGCACGAGAGATTATTCAACATGGTCTATAGATTTTATTTTTAAGTTGAAAAAGTAACCTGCAATATGGCAAGGATAATGGTTTCTATATACTCTTGAAGGCAGTCAATAGCTCTATAAAAAGGCCAGGAAATGCATGGCCCTTTTCTTCCCAAAATGACTATTATAATATTTTTAAAACCTGAATTGACAATAGATTTAGTTTGCATATATTAATATTCACCCAAATTGTCTATTTTGGATATTTAAAAATAAGGATAGGATTTGTGCATATGAAACAAGCTCTTTCTGTGTTGCTGAAACTCTTGAATAAGTCCCGCTGACTGTGCCTCCCTCTCTCCGCACCAGTGGAAGCCTAGGAGATGGGAAGAAGGCAAGGCCTGAAGAGCTCCTCGCGGAGTGCAAACGCGATTTCTTTATTTCACAGCCTGAGAAGATAATATTCCTCAAATGAAAATGAATAACATTGAGAGCATCTAATGGATGTGCCTCTTGAGCACTGATAGTCTAGATTTGTTCTCAATAACTATTTTCAAGCCAAACTAATGATTGATACCCAGATTCATAAAAGCGGCCAAGCAGACAAAGAGTTTTCAGCATAGTGAATATTTGTTAGGAAACGTAATCAGTTTTTGGACTGCTCAGGTTGAGATCATTTTGGCAACTTACTATTGCTGTTTGGAGTTCCAGCCCAAGAGCTGGTGCGACGCCCAGAGTGTGGGCCACATCCTCAAGGAAACGGAGCGCGTGCTCTTCCTTATCAGAGGCGGTGGAAGGGTGAGCTAATTCATTACAGTGACAAACATGCGAACACTGAGTCACCGTATTTAGTAAGCAGCTATGTGCAGAGAGACGGTGCTCTACTAAGAGAGGCACTCGCTCATCTCGGGTCCCCTGAGCCATTGAAGCCTGGTCACCTACCGTAGCCCCACAGGCACTGGTCCCTAATCTCTCAGAATTCCTAAAGGCGGCTTGCGCCCCCTTCCCTGGGTGGAAGCTCGCAGCTTCGAAGCCGGGATTCCCATGCCTGTGTTGGCAGTGCTGTGGGTCTCCAACCCTCTTCTGCATGATTCTGACACCAGCTGGATTTCTAAGTTGTCTTGATTTATTGCAGATAAGAGTACCCTGTCGACCAGCCGCAGGCACACACGGCACTCGTGGTAGGCACATTCTACTTCCACCCTGACTATTCTGGTGTTTCTCTCTAGAAATCTTTGGTTTGTATTATAGTATGTTTTACCTCCTGACACTAATTTTCAACTTAATTTATATCTTTTTAATATTTTACTTTAACTTCTTTATTCAGCACACAAACACATGCCAGTGCTTAGTAATTTACCCCGCATTGTACTAAGAGTGAAAAGACAGCCCGACACTGCAACGTTGGCCTCTGCCCTTGCGCCCTTAGGAGGATGAGTCTGGGTCCCGTACTAGCTGAGCGGAAGTCACTCGTGCCTGTGTAGAACAGTTTGCCATGTGACAAAACCCAGGTCTCCTAGCGAGGCTGTCACAGCCCCGACTGGGGTCGCCGGTCAGCAGACAGCATCGACCAACAGACGTGACCATGGGCGCCTCTGAACCAAGCCCGGGCTCCAACTGAGAACTGCCCAGCTGCCCCCAGCCACCTCGTGGACTCAGGAGAGCTAACAGCCCAAAGCTCGTCGCCGTTTGCTCATCAGACTGAGCAGCAGTGAATCAGTGGAGGTCACGGCTACCACCTGAGCCTGCAAAGGTCTGGCAGATAGGGTTGGGTGATAGCTCCGAGGCGTAAACGCCTGCCTGCCAAGTGCGTGGCCCTCAGCTCAATCTCGGGTTAATGGAAGCGACACCGGACTTTGTGCATTCTGTGAGCCTAGGATGGAGCCCGGGCTGGGCAGAGGGTGCTCGGGGGCACACACTGAGCAGACCTGGGGGGGGGGGGCGCTCATCATGTGCTGCTGCTGTGCGGCCACCGGAAGGTGTCCCTGAACCTGGGGGCACTCGGCAGCAGGGGTGTCTTGTGCTGCCGTCCACAGCTGCGCTTCCTGCTTCCTGGTCTTGCTAGTTCTTAAGCTAGGATTTTCAAAGAAGTTCCTATTCAGAAGAGACTTTGAAGCACCTGCTTTCAATGCTGTTAGGCGAGGGCTCTGATGGACAGCAGAGGGAGGTGGGACATCCCAGGAATGCAACCAGGGGCCCCTTCAGGAGAGGCCCAAGGTAGATGCATTTCTGCAGGCTGCCTAGCATCTGTGGTGGGGACAGGAGCCTGCCCTCAGGCATGCTCAGAGGCCCACACTGGGTCCAAGGGCATTCTGCTCTGAATGCCCTCCGTTAAACATAACTGTCTTCAGGGTACTACTTTCTCCCAGGGCAAGAACTGCGGGATCTGAGGCACAGAAAACACACACTCAGCCACATGGTACAGCAAGGAAGCTCTGGCCCAAAACTTGGGGTTTCATTTCAGTTCCAGGATTCTGCCCCATTCAGGTTGCTCTGCTGATGGGGAGAAGGAGGGAGATAGAGAGATAGAGAAGGGACAGAGAGAGGGAGAGAGAGGGAGAAAGAGAGAGAGAAATAGAGTAATGGAGGGAGGGAGAGAGAGAGGGAGGAAGAGAGGGAGGGAGAGACAGAGAGAGACAGAGGGAGAGAGGGAGGTAGAGAAAGGGAGGGAGGAAAGGAGAGATAGAGGGACAGAGGGAGGGAGGGAGAGGGGGGAGGGAGAGAGGGGGGAGGGAGAGAGAGACATAGGGAGTGACAGAGAAAGAGAAATAACAATACCCTTGTATATAACACTAGATGCACTTTCCTTGTGTGTGCAGATTCTTTTAAATGATTAAGACACAAAAGAAAAAGAACTGTGAAGAGAAAATGGGGAAAGTAAGAAAGTAAAAAATATGTGTTATATATATAATATTTAAAATAGTTATACAGCCGCTATCTCTTGATTCATTGAAATTAAGTTTTCATTCATGCTATTTAGTTATGATATCTCATGCCGATATCTTGTTCTCTGAACAACTACTATGAATATAACAATACAAAATATACTAATTATTGCTATTCCCTATTAACCTGTTTTGAAACTGTTTATCCTTATTTTTGTTTTATTCTCTTTAAAATTAAAAGAAATAGTTACCATGGCTGCAAAAAGAAAACCTCCATAAAGTAGATCCAGCAACAGATGTGTAATAGAGTGCTAAGCTCAACAGGACTCCTGGAAACCTAAGTGGATCGGTCGCCGAGGTCGCTGTCCGTCCTGGCGGACAGCCTCGGGCGCATGCAGAACCCGGTGTTGAGGCGAAGGTTGGGCAGTGCTGTACGGATCTCCCAATCAGTCTGTAACACGACAGGATCGGCCAGTCCCGCTGTTCTGCTCACGGCTGGGGCAAACGCCTTCCCCTCCCTGAAGCGCTGCGCTGTTACTGTCTCACTTGCTCAGTCTTGGAATTGGCCTGTGATTACTTCAGCATTGACATCAGTGAAAAACATTTGACATCTGGCCTAGAAAATCAGCCTGGCGACCACAGAGACTCTGATTAAAAGCCGCGTGCAATTTTCTCCAATCAGCAGCTCCGCCTGCTCTTTCTTCGGAGTGAAGCCTGCTCTCATCACCTGCAAATTTGTCCTCAAGCTTTAAACAAACAAGCAGGAAACTTTTCCATAAGATCCCCTCCTGAAGAACAGGGTGAGGAGCCATACTGATGATTAGATTTCTTCAGTGTGAAATGAGCCTGGAATCTTTTGTCCATTTTTGTCTCGGTTGTGTGGATCCACGCCTGTGTGTTTAACCTTTATCTTACAAAGCATTTGGGAGAAAACTCTATGCAAGCTGCTACTGCTTTCTAGAAAAAAACAAAAAACAAAGGAAACTAAAAAAACCCACACAGCGCCGCTTATGTCCTCTGCACACCAGGGCGTTCTGAAGTCAGCAGTCACACAGGCCACCAGAGCTCTGCACGTGTACCCCTCTAGGCAGAGGCATCCCCACCACTGAGAGGACGGCCCTCAGAGCACAACAGAAGCCTGAGACAGGCGACTCTGCTCCCATGAGTGCAGCTCTCCAGCCCAGGCTGCAGCTCTTGGCCTCGGAGAGCCGGTGTCCTATGGTAATAAGCCACCCAAGACAATTTATGTGGTGTGTCTTGATAATGAGCTCATGTCCCACAGACTAAATCCAATCTGTCTGCTTTTAGGTGAGAGCCATGGCTATGGTGACCTAGAATATGCCACCCCACCTCCTAGTGCCTCGACAAGGACACCATCCCTACTAATGCGTTGTCACAGTAAATTTGCTTATCTCTTAAGAACAAGGAGGTGTACTATAAAACACGTATGTGCTAACAAAGCATTCATAATCAAATGCTAACACAATTAGGAAGTTAGAGTGGAAGAAAATCAGGGTCTTCACTTGTGTCTTGGAATCACCTTCAATAATGGCACACACTCGGCGTAAGTGGGGAGACATCCACCCCTACACACCTTGGCCTGTGCACACACACTGCACTTCCCAGGGTGTAGCTTCCCAGGAGGAGCGCATGACAGAGAGAAAGCAGCTCTCCATGACTGTGTCTTCGGCAGCTTACAAATTGTCACTGCGCTGCGACGCCCTGGAGAACATGAAGCCTACTCAGTGACTACAGACACGGTCCAGGAAAACTAAAAGAATAAGAAGCATTTCCTCTTTGATGCTACCTGTAATAGCAAAGAAAAAAAGAACCATAGAGGGTGAAGAAGGGAACATTCGGATCATTTTTCAAAATGTCAATGTTTTATTTAAAGCTGCCTGGTGCTGACCTTTGCCCTCAGTCCATATGCCTGGCGTGGGGCTAGAATTAAAACTTTTATGTGGGAAGAAGGAAGCAGGAGGCGGCTGTGACTTACCCGTTGTGACCATTTTTTATACACAGGTGCAGTGGCCATTTATTGGACCATTGGCCTCCGCCCTCAGGAAATCAGATTGCATTTTTGGAAATCAGATAGAGAAATAAAATCTACTCCCAGAGATGGATATCTGGGGGGAAGCACTTCCATTCCAGGAGTGCTGCAAGAAGTATTCTGCTGGAAAAAAGTGATTTGTTCCATGAAAAAATGTATCTAGGGGAAATTGATATTTAGTTACTCATATCAACCATGCTTATAGAAAAAAGCTTCCATGTTTTTATCACTTAAAAACAGTACATTATTAGTCTTCCTAGATGTCTTTGTAAAATACCTAATGTAGGAAGCTTAAAATTACTTCTCACCAATTTCTTACTTTTAAACACAGAATTTATTGCTTACACTTACTGCATTGCTGTGCAATCTCTGGTTAACCCATTGGTGCCTTAGAAATAGACCTATTTCTGACTCAAGTAGCATAATTTTATGAAATTTTTTGAAACTGTTTCTTTGGGGATTGAAGTTACGGTTACTGAATAATAATAACAATAACAATAATAATAATAATAATAATAATAAGCTGGCTAAGTCATATCCACAAAGGTGAACAGATGTCAGGACATGTGAGGACAAACATTTCTCCACGTGAAATGCCTTTTCCCCACGTTCCTTGTGTAATCGACGGAGGTACCCCTGCGTCAGCTCGAGGCCCACACCAAGAAGCAGCCTGCAGTGCTCGCCGGTCCGTGCCTGTATTTCATTGCTGTGCTGCTTCTAGCTTTCCGAATGATCCCCAAAGCCTAAACTAGAGATTTCCATTTTGCATCATGCTTCTGCATTATCCCTGTAACCAAGTGCATAACTTAGGAAGTCTATAGTGTACTAAAATACTGAAACTTATTTCATCCTTTAAAATCCATCCCATGAAAAGATCATCCTTTTTAACACAAGTTGTGGGCCACAGAAAATATTTTCTTCAGAAAATAAGGCCCTGTGAGAGTGATGTCTTTGTTTTGTTCTCCAAAGCATACTGAAGCCGGGAAGGTGGTGCTCAATAAATATTTGTTCAAGGTGTGAACTAATTATTAAAATATGACCAACACTACCTAAAGTAGGACATTCACATGGTATTGGCTTGCCATTTTAAGGTGAATTTAGGTGCACGCTGGGTTCAGAGCCAGAAAGATTCAGCCCAAATTCCACCACTTGCAAGTCAGGTCAGTGCTGGAATAAGCTAAAATAATTTACTGAATGTACTAAAACGGGGTTGCAAGAAACTTTATGATGGAAGTCACACAATAACAAAAACATCCAGGAAGATTCGGCCCAAATTTCCCCACTTGCAATTTCAAGGTGAAATAGCCGTTAGCTTCAACTTCATCCTCAGGCCACACGCCAGTCCAGGAAGAGTGGCTGTATGCTTCTACAACCCGTGGTGTATACAAATTAACGACACTGGCAAAGGCACTGCCCAAACTGGGTGCCGTGGAAAGCTCGCCCACCTAACTCTGCATCTGCTTAACAAGCCCTGGGATGAGATGTAAAGCAGTGAGTCTCCCCGCCACAGTCCTGAACGGAAACCGTTCACTTTGCGTTTGGAAGTGTCGAGCTCCCAGGGATTGTGTCTGCCATAACGCGCGCTTCCAGTGCCTGGCTGTGCTACTCTCCCTCTTTCGAATCGTAATGAAGTACAGAGAGGCAGACCGCTCAGACCAGAAGGCGCTAGCAAGCACTGGGCGGCTGCTCCGGCCCGGCACTGAGCCCGGCATTCGGCGTGTGTCGTCGTCTTCCTCGGTCTCACCACAGCGCAGGTGTGCTGGTATTGCCTTTAGGACAGCTCAGCAAACTGAGGCTTAGAGAGGCTGACGGCTGTCCCCAGGGGGCACAGCTGCTACAGGGCAGAGCCTAAGGGTCTCCCGGTGACTTCAGCTCCATCTTTTGAACATCACAGTGTTGGCACAGTTCCCCATATGTGTCCTAGTACCACAGCATGGCTGGTGCTGGCATTTCTTACAAATGCAAGTCACCGGGGTCCTTGGCAGCAGCATGAATCGGAATGCTGGGAGTGAGGACCCAACATTCTGGGCACTAAGAAATGTTTTCATGCTAGAAGTTGAAAACCCCTTCACTCTAATACACTTCTTTCGTGGCGACAACGTGTCTGATGCTCGTGCAGGATGCATAATCACACACCGCTATGCCTGGTGGGATTCGTGGCTGAGAAAGCTCAGCAGGTGGCCTCCACAGCTTACACCTTCCTGTGACTGGAAGACAAGGGGCTGGTTAGAATCCAGCTGTCATGCTCTGTCTTCCACAAAGCATTTTATGCATTTATTTCACGGAGCTCAAAGCACTTTCTGAGAGGAAAGAGATTCACTATCCATCACCTCTGGGAAAGCCAAGTGTACGAGGCCGTGCTTTGGCCCTAGCCAGTCCCGACAAGAATAAGAGCAGGAGCAGCAGCGAGTCACAAAGGCGCAGAAAGCCAGCCCTCGACAGAACTGGTTGCTCAGGTCCCCAAGAGTTCGATAATTCCACATGTAAGAGACTGAAGGGAAGGGCAGGACAGTTGACTAGTGGAAAGGCTAGCAAGACAGAGGGGAGATACTTCCTTCGAATCAAAATTAAAATTCCATTTCTCTTGCTAGACGCGTGTTGCCCAGAGTTTGGTCAATATGCTCACAATAACCCACATACATGTAGGGAATTTCCCACTACTAAGGTGTCTGGAGCCACCAGTGTTGGAGTACATGTGACAGAGAAAAGCAGAGCGTAGCTGTGGTGGAGATACGATCCTTAATTGATATTAACTCTCTATTAGCATCGGGCTTACTGATGTGAGAAGCGTGGAAAGACTGCGCGAGATATCGCAATAAAACAGGAAGCAGATGGTGCTTAGCCGGGCAGGCCCGTGAGGAAGCAGCCCTTCCTCCTGTGGCTGGGGGGACGCGACCGGAACAGCGGGGCCGATGTGTGCTTTCGGCCAGGGCTGAGGAACACATCAGTGTGTTCGTGAGTTATTGTGCCCTGTGTTTAGTAGGCACTGATTCACTTGCATAGAACCTAACAGGATAACGAGAGTGTAGTCTGACCAGGAATTCAGGGAGCTGTGTTTCCTTCCTGTCACTGCAGTGAGGCCTGATCAGTCACCCTGCCCCTTTGGACAGTGCTTAGGCACACGCTGGGTTCAGAGCCAGAAAGATTCGGCCCAAATCCCACCACTCGCAAGTCAGGTCGGCACTGGAAGAAACGAAAATAATTTACTGAATGTACTAAAACGGGACTGCAAGAAAATTTATGATGGAAGTCACACAATAATAAAAAACTCGAAGATTAATTAACATAAAATTCTAGCCATCATATTTCTCTAAGTAGAAATAATTGTAATGTAATTTTATTTTACTGATTGAACCTCCAACTAGGTCCAGGGTAAAGTCAACATGAAAATGAAAGGCTGTGAAAGGCCCCTTTAGGCCAGGAGGAAGGCAGGACGTGCTCTTGCCAGATGAACAGTTAGCATGGTTGAATTATTTGCAGTGCAAACTCCCGTGGCATCTCTCTCTGTCTCTCTATCTCTCTGTCTCTGTCTGTGTCTCTGTCTCTCTCTTTCCCCCATCCCCATAATATTTATTATTGCTTCCAAAGAATGGAAAGTTTGAAAAGAAACACAACTTTTAAAAAATTCCTCATACCCTGTCTAGGACAATTATCAGAGAGCTGGTACAATGAGTTTTGCTTTTAATAAAATAGTATGCCTGGGCATTTGTCTTACCACTAGAGAGCTTGCCTCATTCTGAGCAAGGCCCTAGTTTTAATGCCTGGCACTGCAAATACTGTTCCTTAATTCTTAAAAAGTATTAGACATAAAAAATAATTCCCCTGTAGACATTTCAACCAGTAAGTTAAGTTACTGACCCAAAGTGAAGAGTCTGTCACCTCCCCACACCTCGTATCGGGAAACTTAAGTGGACGTGAGAGGGGCCTGACTAGCAAGCAAAATCTGTCATTAGTGTTTCTTTTTTTTTTTTTTTTCTTTTTTAAATGTAGGACTTGCAGGTACTAAACAATATCTTGATGGTTGAGGAGACAGTATTGGCTTTTTTCAATTTTTATTATTTAATGTCTTTTATTTTTTGTTGGCATGCAGCGCTTACCTTCCTGCGTGAGGGCAGCACGCACGCATGCGCGGCATCCCGGTTCTCTTTGTCTCCTGTCTCTCCCCTTCCTCTCCCCTTGGTCCTTTCCCAACCGGGGCAATAACCCTTGGTGGGGCCTTAGTGAAAGGCTGCTCCTCTCCACCTTGGTCAGGCCTTCTGCTGAGGACAGCGTTACGGGGGCCCCTCAGGCATTTGTCTAAGGCTTCTCTCATGGCCATCTCCTGCAGTTGAGGCATGAATTTCTAGATGTTCTAATTAATTAGTGATGCAGTGCTGGGATCGTGGGTGTGAGCGCTGCTGGGGTGATGGGTGTGAGTGCTGCTGGGATGGTGGGTGTGAGTGCTGCTGGGATCACGGGTGTGAGCGCTGCTGGGATCATGGGTGTGAGTGCTGCTGGGGTGATGGGTGTGAGTGCTGCTGGGATGATGGGTGTGAGTGCTGCTGGGATCATGGGTGTGAGTGCTGCTGGGGTGATGGGTGTGAGTGCTGCTGGGATCATGGGTGTGAGTGCTGCTGGGATCGTGGGTGTGAGCGCTGCTGGGGTGATGGGTGTGAGTGCTGCTGGGATGGTGGGAGTGAGTGCTGCTGGGATGATTGGTGTGAGTGCTGCTGGGATGATGGGAGTGAGTGCTGCTGGGATGGTAGGTGCGAGTGCTGCTGGGATCATGGGTGTGAATGCTGCTGGGATCATGGGTGTGAGTGCTGCTGGGTGATGGTGTGAATGCTGCTGGGGTGATGGGTGTGAGTGCTTCTGGGGTGATTGGTGTGAGTGCTGCTGGGGTGATGGGTGTGAGTGCTGCTGGGATGGTGGGTGTGAGCACTGCTGGGATCATGGGTGTGAGTGCTGCTGGGGTGATGGGTGTGAGCACTGCTGGGATCATGGGTGTGAGTGCTGCTGGGGTGATGGGTGTGAGTGCTGCTGGGGTGATGGGTGTGAGCGCTGCTGGGATCATGGGTGTGAGCGCTGCTGGGATCATGGGTGTGAGCGCTGCTGGGATCATGGGTGTGAGTGCTGCTGAGGTTGCGAGTGCGAGTGCTGCCCGGCCTGGGGCAGAGAGACTGAACGCAACCTGAGGAAGCCAACCTGCTCTCTGCTGCCCTGCTGCTGCCCCTCCTTTTCCAGCTTGCTCTCTGCTGCTGTGATAATGGCAACTCTGTGCCTTGTGCCACTCCACTTTGGAGCCAGCTAAATAATGACTGAAACCTTCACTACATACTCCTCTGGGAGCTAAACGAACCTTTCCTGCGTTAATTTTGTGTATTAGGTACTTTGCTCCAGCAATGCGAGGAAAGTGACTCAGACAGTCCCACCAACACTACTGACCAAGTAGGGAAAGGACAAGAGGGAGGCGGAGGGAGTGACCAGAGGCAAAGGGAGCTACGATGCCCCGTGCACTCATGTGTGCTGGCTCACACTCGAATGCAAACATTGTACACTAATAAAAAATAAAACAAATTAAAAAACGAATATTGAAAAAAAGCAAATACTGCTTCCTCAGCAGGGCTGAAGCAGCTTCTGCGACAATCACTTTTCTCATTGCTAAAACAAAATGCCCAACCCTAAAGGTGGAAAAGGAACAGTCTGTAGAGCTCACGGTGTGCACAGAGTTCAGTCCACACTGCCCTGGTTCCAGGGCAGGGCGCTTGGCAGAGGGGCATCACAGAGGAGGGGAAATAGCCCATGGCAGCAGGGACAGCAAAAGCAAGCGGGCAAGGGGCCTCGGCAGCTCCAGTGGTCCTTCACATGCTCTACCTAGGCACCTGGGAGGAGGGCAGTGCCGAGCCGGTCTCAGGGAGGACTTAGTAACCACCCACCCTTGACGTCAGCAACCTTCACCCTAGCGCCCATCATCTTGGCAGCCTCCATCCTAGTGCGCTCCATCCCAGCACCCTCCATCCGAGCACCCTTCCTCCGAGCACCCTCCATCCGACCACCCTCCATCCGAACACCCTCCATCTGAGCACCCTCCATCCGAGCACCCTCCCTCCGAGCACCCTCCATCCGAGCACCCTCCCTCCGAGCACC
>PVJA010042985.1:0-17024 GCA_004027025.1 Myocastor coypus | reverse complement strand
CACCGATCCTCCTGCCTCAGCCTCCCGAGTGCTGGGATTACAGGTGTGCGCCACCACGCCTGGTTATTTTCTTATTTTTAAAGAGAATAAAACCAATTTTAAAAGTCATTAAAAGCATTAGAAATGATACAGAATTTCACTAAACAATGATTTTCATGAAATAAGATGAAAGGAATTTAACAATGGTTGTTATGTTGCATAGTTTTCTTTAAATTAGTTGTTTAGCTCACCAGATATAAGCATGTAAAATTGGTCAAAAGATTTAAAAGTAAAAAAATGACATTAACTTTTTTTCAATAGACATGTGTAAATGAACAGTACAGATATCCAAGCTGTCCTATGTGTATACATATATATTTTGTTCCCTTCTTTTCTCTTTTCTCCTTTCCCTAATCTCAGGTGTTCCTTTTCTTTGAGTAACTTCATTACATTTCACAGTACCTCTTATAACTTTTGCATTTTATTTAGTCATTCAGGTTCTTATGTAAGGCAATTAATACGATATCTACACATGTGGGTTTCATTTATTTCATTTATGAGTATGGTCTGTAGTTGCATCCATTTACTTATAAAAGCCTTTTAATATTTTTGATAGCCGATTAATGTTTTATCCTGTAAAAATAAGAGTTGCCATTTGTATTTTTTCATCTTTTTATCTGTTCCTCAGCTTATGAACATTTGGGTTGCTTCTAAGATTTAACTGTGACAAATTGCACTGGTATAAACATGAATGGACATATGACATTTTCAGTTCTTCTGGAGAAATACTCAGGAGGGGAATAGCTGGGTTGCATGGTGACCTTTAATCTTTTCTTTTTTTTTTAAATTTTATTTGTTTATTTTTTTTTCTTGTTTCAGAACCTTTATTTGTTTATTCACTCATTTTTATGGCCAGCTCAGCCTGCCCCAAGGGCAGGGCTGGCGCAGCATGTGGTGCCAGGGCTCGAACCGCAGTCCCTGAAGCCACCCAAGCTTTCCCAATCAGGCGCTTTAGACCACTGAGCCATCCCGCCGGGCCCCCTTTAAGTCTTTCTAAACAATTTCCACACTGATGTCTGTAGTGCGTTTACCAGTTTGCATTCCCACCATCAGTGGAAAAGGGTTCTTTTTCTCTACAGGCCCTTGAGCATTTGTTACTGGTTGACTTTTTGTTGATAGCCAGCCATTCTTTCTGAGGTGAGATGGAATCTCAGTGTTTTAATTTCCAATTGTTGAATGACCAGTAATGATGAACATTTTTTCATATATTTACTTCCTATTTGTAATTTTTCATCTAAGAACTATATTCATCTCAGATGCCCATCTAGCTTTTGATTTGGTCTTTGAATTTTGGAGGCCTCATTTTTTTTTTCAATTCTTTGTGTTCTAGATAGAAGTCCTTTGCCTGAGGAATAGTCAGCTAAGATTTTTTCCCCAAGTCATGGTTTCTTTTTACTCTGTTGGTGGTTTCTTTTGACCTGCCGAACCTTTTCAATATGATGAGATCCCAGTAGTTGTTGATTCTTTGAAATATATCATGTTCTGTTTGGTTTTTATACCTGAACTCTCTACCCCTATGTCTTCAAGATTTCTTTCTACTTTGTCCTCCAGAGAATTCAGTGTTTCTGTTTTAATATTTAGATCTTTGATCTATTTAGACTTTAACAGTTTAGAAGATACAGACAAAACTAAAAACACACTGAGCCACTTTATTTCTGACAAAGGGGCCAAGCATGCTCACTGGAAGAAAGGTAGCCTCTTTATTAAATGGTGCTGGAAAAACTAGCTTTTCACATGCTAAATACTAAAATTACACCCCTATGTATAACATATACTTTGTAATTCTATTTCGAACTGTCCATGTTAGTATCCAAATAAACGTGGAATCGTTGATTTGGTCTGCTGGAATTTCAACTATGTTATTTTATGGCATACAACTTATTTTTGATACAATTTTTAACAGTGACATACTTTTTTTTCTTTTAGGAATGTGGAAACTATCCAGGATTCCTTACCATATTACGAGCAACTGGATTTGATGGTGGAAATAAAGCTGATCAATTAGATTATGAAAATTTTCGACATGTTGTACATAAGTGGCATTATAAGCTAACAAAGGTAATATTAATGGATTTTCAAAGGTAATAATTTTTTGCTTTTCTTATTCTTTTATAATGAATCTTAATATGTTTTTTGTAGGCATCAGTACATTGCCTTGAAACAGGCGAATATACTCACATCAGGAATATCTTGATTGTGCTAACAAAAATACTTCCTTGGTACCCCAAAGTTTTGAACTTGGGTCAGGCTTTGGAAAGAAGAGTCCATAAAATCTGTCAAGAAGAAAAAGAGAAGAGGCCAGATCTATATGCATTGGCTATGGGGTAACAAAATTATATTTTAATGTGATTTGTGAGAGTAGATGACAGAAGGATTCTGAAGACTTTATTTTTTTTTATTTTATTTATGAAATTTTTTTTTTAGAATTTTTTTAAATTTTATTTATTTTTTTCTTGTTTCAGAACCTTTATTTGTTTATTCACTCATTTTTATGGCTGGCTCAGCCCTCCCCGAGGGCAGGACTGGCACAGCATGTGGTGCCGGGGATCAAATCGCGGTCCCTACAGCCGCCCAAGCTTTCCCAAGCAGGTGCTTTAGACCACTGAGCCATCCTGCCGGGCCCCCTGAAGACTTTAAAATGTTTTTACAGTATTGAATTTTATCTTCTGCCTTATTTTAGGAGATTATGGGAGATTATGCAATCATGTTCCCACAGGCTGGTGAGAGTTGTCACTTCTAATTATCAACTTCCAGTGAATGCTGGATGATAGCTTCAAAAGTCATATATGTCATGAATGGGAGGAATTGTAATTTCATCATCATAATTATCAGCTCTTCAAGAGCATCCGGAAGAAATCAATTTTTAAGGATCATTTTTAGTTTTATGAAAGTAGATAGGACTATGAAGACTTAATTTTAAATAACATTTTCAGTAACCTAGTAGCCGAGTGAATAAATTGTTAATTTTATTCGATTAAATCCCATTTTTTTGTGCTCTGTGATTTGTATTTGTATATTTAAATACTTTGTGCGACTTTCAGCTACTCTGGGCAGTTGAAAAGTAGAAAGTCATACATGATACCAGAAAATGAATTTCATCACAAAGATCCTCCTCCAAGGAATGCTGTTGCCAGTGTACAAAATGGGCCTGGTGGTGGGCCTTCTTCATCTTCAATAGGAAGTGCATCTAAATTGGATGAGAGCAGTACTGAGGAGACTGGTATGCTTATTTGTAGAAACTTATATGTGACACATTATATTTCAACGAAATGAAAAGTACTATATCACATGACAAGCAAAATGTTGGCCTAGTATTACATCTTTATTTCCTAGGTGGAAGGAATATGTAACTATGAAGTTGTAATCAGCCTGCCCATGCTTTTTTGTTTGTTTATTTGTTTTACTTTCTTTTTTGTGTGTGTATTTTTTAGCGAAGCGTCCACAAGGTGTTCATGGTCTCACTATTAGATTCAACTAGTAGTGATCTACCTGTTTATACCCTTTTAAGAGCTAGGATTACAGGCACAAGGCACCGTGCCCTGTCTCTGCTAATACTTTCTAATTGCCTTCTGATCATTTTACTGTAAAATTGTAGTTTATTTATTTTTAGGTTCTTGTTCAAAGAAAATTTTTACTTTTATTTCAGATAAATCAAGGGAGAGATCTCAGTGTGGTGTGAAAGCTGTTAATAAAGCTTCTAGTGCTACACCTAAAGGAAATTCTAATAATGGAAATAGTGGCTCTAACAGGTAGGAAGACTGACATTTGTCATAATTCTAAATTCTTTTGTAATGTGTTTCATTAACTATGAGTGGGATGGGGTAGTAGTTGAGCAGTATGACAATCATTTATGCCAGACTTTGAAATTTTGTACATATCCTTATTTTAATAATGTGCTTACTATCCTAATTATGTTCTACGCAGTTATGTTTTATATAAGAGATTTGTTTTCCCCTGCTTGGATATTCAGGGGAATGTAGGTGGCAAAGCTCAAAACAAAACAAAATTGTGTTAGACTAGAGCTATTCCGCTCGGTGATCTGATTCTAGTTTACATAAGAAAAGCCCACTCTAGTTTAGAATAGCAATCCATCTTTTTTTGGAGGGGGTGATACTCAGAACCTTACCCTTGCCAGGCAAGCACTTATTCCACTGAGCTATCTCCCTGGCCCCCATAATAGCAATCCATATTGATCAGTAATTTATTTCCTGATAGTAGCACCCTTGGTTGAGTTGTGGAATATATTTTTGGTTTTTATTTTGTTGTCCTCAAAAAGTTTGAGTATATAAAAAAAGAACCTGACATTGTGTTAATCATTGATTCATTTATTATTTTTTGTTTCCAATGCTGTGTGTAGATTTGTATTTCAGGCTAACCTGGAACTCACTATTCCAGTCTGACTGAGCTTAATCCTTCTGCCTCAGCCTCTTGCATGTTCAGATTACAGGCAGGTGCCATCACACCTGATTTATAATCATGAATTCATTAATGAATTTGTTACTTGCAAGATGAGGAAATTATTCCTTTTTACTTGTTTTAATGTTGTCATTCATTTTTCTTCTGGAATTTTTTTATGTATTTAGTACAGGGTCTCCAGGGTCTTTCACGACTCAGATCAGACATCCTCCTGTTTTTCGCTTCCCAAGTGCTAGGATTATAGGAATGCACCACCATTCCCAGTCTCAGTGGCAGTGGTCTCAGCATGCCCTTGGGCAGGGAGGACATGGCAGTCTGGGCAGATCAAACCCCAACCCCTGCACCTGGCAAAGCAGGTGCTATGGTCCACTGAGCTATCTGGCTGGCCTTTCTATAAATTTTGAAATCAGTCAGAAATAGTTTATGATTTTAAACATAGACTATGTTTCATACTTGTGTTCAAATTTTGTGTTTGTATTCTGAAGTAGCAAAGCTGTTAAAGAAAATGACAAAGAAAAAGGGAAAGAGAAAGAGAAAGAAAAAAAAGAAAAGACTCCAGCTACTACTACTCCAGAGGCCAGGGTACTTGGTAAAGATGGTAAAGAAAAACCAAAAGAAGAGCGACCAAACAAAGATGAGAAGGCAAGAGAGACCAAGGAAAGAACACCTAAGTCTGACAAAGAAAAAGAAAAGTTCAAGAAAGAAGAAAAAGCTAAAGATGAGAAATTCAAGACTGCTGTCCCTAATGTAGAAGCAAAATCAACTCAAGAAAGGGAAAGAGAGAAGGAGCCGTCAAGAGAAAGAGATATAGCAAAGGAAATGAAATCAAAGGAAAATGTTAAAGGAGGAGAAAAAACACCAGTTTCTGGGTCCTTGAAATCACCTGTTCCCCGATCTGATATTGCAGAACCTGAAAGGGGCATGTATATTTTTGTTTATATTTATCTACCTATTATTATTTTAATGCATAGTTGTTTGTTTTGGCAAGTTACAAGTATTTTACAGGGATAAAGGATAATTGATGATGTTTAATGTTTTTTTTTTTAATATTTGTGAAGATTGGAAACTTACTTTATTCTAACTATTGCTTGTTCTCCTCACAGAACAAAAACGCCGCAAAATTGATACTCACCCTTCTCCATCACACTCCTCCACAGTAAAGGTTAGTATAGCCTGAGGAAGGCAGCGTCCATATTAGGCTCACCTGTTTGGAATACCAGTGTTCTGACTTCCTTCAAGTCTTGTGCCAAGTATTCACTGGAGCCACTGGAGGTTTTATATTGCATTAGAAAATGAATTTTTCTGTATTGTTGGACTGATATTTTTTTTCCTATTGAGTATTTTTATTGTAAAAAAGTTAAAGCTTCAAGGACCTAGCACTAATTTTGTAGTGTTTCAAAGTACAAGCGAAATTTTACCCAGAAGTGCCTCACTGCTTTAAGCAGTCTTTTTTGGAGTGCAATGGTAGCTACAAGCAAATGAATCTTTTCAGCAGAATGAAGCCTTTTTTTCAGCATAAATATTGAAGAATATATAGCACTGAAGACATCCTGGATGATACAGGATAAGCAAGATACCTCTGAATTCATCAAGCTTCTTGATGAGCATCATACCGGTGTGCCTTCTAAGAAGGAGTCTTGAAAGGAGTTTCATTTTAAAGTCTCCTTGGTGATCAGTTCTCCTGTAGTTGTGTATATTCAGTGAGCATGCAGCTTCTGTTGTATCTTCCCTTGGAGGTTTGTTTATACCCTTTGGGTTCCAAACAAGTTGAACCTTCCGTTACGATAAAAGCAGATGTGGCATCCAACCCTACCACCCAGCAAAAGAGAAATCCCAGGCATTCAACTGCAGCACAAAATCGTGGGTGTAGCCTTCTTGAAGACTCAGGGTAGCCATTCTTTGCTCCATATTTAATTTTAATTCTAAAGTCATCTAATTTCATGGAATCTTTGAATTTGCAGTACGTTGAACTTTTAAAACTGTAAGTTATTAATTCTTAATCAAGAGCACTGTGGTGGAATACCGTAATTGATTTTTCTTTTTTTTATAAGCGCACATGCGCGCGCGCGCGTGTGTGTGTGTGTGTGTGTGTGTGTGTGTGTGTGTTGTGAGATTCACCAGTCATAGGCACTTTGCAAAAAAGTAATTGAAAAGTGATTATTTCATAGAATATATTTTGTTTTCTTGTAATATAATGCCACTAAATTTTCTAGGTATGATAAAAATGTTATACTAGGCTTATAAGTAAAATCTGAAACTTTCCAATTAAAAACTATGAAAATGTAACTTTGTGTTGTTCTTCCACAGTGAACTCTACTATTTTAAACTTTTTGTGGAAGAAAAAAAATGTTTTAAGCGTTTTAAATTATAGTTTAAATACAGAGATATAAATAATGTGGCATTGACATTTGTTTACATTTTAGCAGAATAAACTTATTTTTTTCATTGAGCTCATTTTTTCTAACAATTGCATTATGTGGTTTTGTTTTGATTTTTCTTATTGATACTCATATTGATAATGATGCCACCGAATTGATCCTCACAAGACGTAGCTGGTTTATTTCCAGGTTACAGCCATACTTCCCAAAGTTCCTCTGGGTTCTGAGAACTATGCCAGCTCACCTGTCATCTCCATTCATTTTCTACAGGACAGTCTCATCGAACTCAAGGAGTCTTCAGCAAAGGTTTGAGACTTTTAAAATCATCATGCCTACGAAAACCAAAAAGTTCTTTACTTCTTTTTTCCAGTGTATATACTCAACCTACTAGATTCAGTAAGCTAGGGTCAGTGGCTCTGCTTTTGACTTCTCAGAATTGTTACTACAAACTAAAGAAAACATGACAATGGTCCTGTTGAGAGAGATTGTTATATAATGTGTGTAAGGTGGCAATACTTCTTAATTAATCCTTGTCTTGTTGTATTATACATTCTCCTTATATGCTTTAAAAATCTGGAACTAAGTTTATGGTTTGGGGAATGGAGTGATACTGGTTTGTTTTAGTGGAATAGGCTTCTTTGATTTTTTCAAAATAAACCAGACTTCTCTGACTTTTTAAAAGACAGTCGAGAAGACCAAAAAAGTACTTTGATGCAGTCACCTACCTGTTTTAAGAACTGAGTCCATCTCAGTTCATTTAGTTCTTTATTTTACCTCCTCTGCTGAGGCGTCTTGTTGGCAGTTGTGGCATAAAATACCAAGAGATAAAGTTAATGTAAAATAATCATTCTCCTGACATGTAAGCACAAATTGTTGGTTGCGTTTCCATGTCAGTATCAATTCTTACCTATTACTCTACTTTCCTGGGTGTTCTCCTAAAAATAGTGTGTAGTTTGTGTATTGTATTACATAATTCATTTTAGTATTATAATTGGATTGTCTATTGTTCAAGTTAGTTTGATTTTATTATAAAATTTGTACCTTCCTTTATTTTTGACTTTATACTTCCTCTTTTATCTGCTAAGTTTGATTCTTTACTGATGGACCAAATGGAATTTTGAAACATTGCTTGACATGACTACTTTTACTATAGTTTTACAATGAAATTTCTATAGATTTTGGGCAAATAAGCACTAATTTTTAATAGATTAGCCAGTGTGCCTGTGCCCTAAAAATGTTGGCATTGTTTTTAGAATGTACTGTATTAATCAACAGAGAATCAGCAATACAATGGATATTTTCTTTAAAGTTAAATTGTATTATTGGCTAAACTGAATATGTATTGCAATTAGTAGTTCTTTATAGCCGGACTGAGATTGTGCTTGTCTTAACCATCAGTGGCTTTTGTTGGCCATTTTAAATTCATGGATTAATAGTTTTGTATTTATTTATTGAAGCATACTTTAAAGCAGTTTGAAATCTGCTGTAAAATTAATAAGCTTTTCTAATTATTGATGAAGACTCTTCCTATTTGTGAAAGCCTTTTAAAAATAAAATGTGGGATAACATATATTTGTCTCATTTAATGTTCATAACAGTGCTGTGTGGTTAAATAGGGCAGATAGTACATGTCTTTTTGACAAATGAAAGATTTAAAAATCATCTTGAGCCTTTGTTAGTACATTACCTGATAGTACCAAAATGTGAGTTAAGGTTTCCTGATTCTCAGCACTCATTTCAGCCATAGTCAAAGGGTTCCTATCTGCTTTAGTGTGCTTATCTTATTTTTAAAATTATTATGTTTCATGTGTATTTTCCTACTTATTAACAATTTCATGAACATTAAAACTCATTAGGTCTGTTCCACGTACAACTGAAAATTCTTGAACATGGCATATAAGTATGCACCTAAAATTACATAATTTGTACCACTTTTCAGATCCTTAGATCTTAGCATGATGTCTGGCAATGAAGTTAGGTATTCAATGAGTATTTGAAATGAACTCTTACACATTTGGACATTAGTAAAGCATCCAAAGTACTGGTTTGTATGGTAGCTGATGTTACAGTGTTTACCATTGAGTTTATGTGTTTAGAAAGTTTAATAGCATATACATGTGTTAGAATAGATTTTTTTCCTGGACTTTGATTTCTAAAATTGATTGCCTAAAACTTCACTGTTTCTGTGGTAGCTCTTGCTTTTTAGAAGACTTAGAAGGTAGTGTCTGCTTTTCTTGTTGTCCTGTCACTTGTCCATATAAATTCTTTCCTCATTAAGTTTGACTCATTTGTGCTTTTGTCTCTAGGATTCTTTTTAATTTGCTATGTTTGCTTTCCTTTTATTCTTTTTCTTGGTATTAGAGATTGAACACAGGGCCTTCACACTAAGCTGCATACCCAGTTCTTTCAAAGTTTGAGACTCTGTGTTGCCAAGTCCCTAAATTGCCTAGGTTGACCTCCAGTTTGTAGTCTGCCTCAGCTTCCAAAAATGATGGGCTTACAGTCCTGCAAAACTAAGCAAGAGAGCAATTTTCACTTTCTAATTCATGGTAAAACTCATGCATTGATTTGACTTTTCAAATGAGATTAGTTAAAGAAAGAAAAACCTTGCTATCTAAATCATGTTTTAGTTTACCATGCACCCCAGTTTTCATCAGTTAGGGTTTCACCTAGCAATCCTAATCAAGATACAGTTGATAAAGTGTTAACAGTGTGCTCCTCTAACCAAGCGTGTATCTTAAAAATAGGTCACTTCTTGATCCCAGTGTCAGGAATAGAAGCAAATCAAGGACAAAGTTCAATACTGCTGTTTACAAATCTTTACCTTTACTTGATGTTCATGACTATTCAGTATATTCACAAGGCACTAGGAAATACATAAAAGTAGAGAAGTTACCCCATTTTCTTACTTCCTAGAAAGTGTTATGGACAAAAATGGCATGGAATTAATAGAAAATACCTGTCACAAAAAGCTAAATAAACAATGAAGCTGGGTATGGTGATGCACACCTATAATCCCAGTGCTCAGCAGGCTGAGGCAGTAGGATTGCTGTGATTTGGAGGCCAGCCTGGGCTACATAGTGAGTTCAAGGCCAGCCTGCACTACAGAGCTAGATCCTGTTGAAAGAAAGGACACTTTGGAAAGTAAGTGGTAGGATTGAGTGCCTGTTGAAATGCTTATGGCTAATCAATTGTCTTTGTAGGGTAAGTAGGATTTTAAGAGTTTAAAATAAAAGTCACACTCTGGTGAAGGGAACTGCTAACATTGATGAGTTAGTGATACGGCTACATTTGGTTGCAGTAGAGGAGGATATAATTGTGAAAAGCATATTATAGAGAGCTTTGAATGCCTCAGCTAAAAAATATGCATTTCATTCAATAGTCTATGAGAAAATATTTTTATGGGAAAAGTATTGGGTTCATAATTGTTCTTAAAAGAATAGAAAGGAAGAGTTGACTTAAGTATATTTCTAAACAAATAATCTTATTGTGTGTCTTGTTGAGCTTTTTGACTTTGTACATCAAGAATGAAATATTTGATTAATACCAGAAGTAAGCCCTAGAAAATTGTTCAGTTCCTTGCAGTACAGAATTCAAATAGACACAGGTAAAGACTATGTTGTTGTAGGTGTGTGTGTGTGTGTGTGCGCACGTGTGCGCACGCATGTGTGTGTGTGTGCGCATGTATCTGTGTACAAACCTCATTTAAGAGGTTTCTTTTAAACCTTTACTTTAGTAAACTTCTTGCTACCTTTAGAAAAATCTTTTTTTCAAATTGCAGTAATGTTATTGCCTTTGTTTTTTTTTTTTATCAGTTTCATGAGTATATTAAGGTTTGATAAACCTCAATTAGAAAATCTTGAAGTGTCATTCAGTGACTACTCAGCAAGAGTATCTTTTAGAAAAGTATTTATAACTGTTTATCATTCTCTTGCTCTTTGTTATTAATACAAATTTTGTCTATTTCAGTTGATCATCAACTTTTAAACATAGAAATTTTAAAGAATCTACTTCTGCATTGCTATGCCAGTATTTCTGAGCCAACTGAATTGAAAATGTTTGGTGGTGTGAAAAATAAGTGTTTAACTCTCACACTTGTGGCTTTTTTTCTTGTTCCTTTGAATAAATACCAAAGGATACCTTCATGTATAAATATTTGACTCTTTATTATGTTTACTATTATAGTGTATCTAGAATTATATAGTTATCCAATAAGTTTATATGCAGTATTCTATTGCCTAATGCTTTCATTTATTAAAATCAATTTGTAACATTGTTCCAAATGCTATGAAGTTAGGTATTTGATTATTTCCTGACTACTTCTTAAGTATTTTCTCTCATGGTGAATTTCCATATTTACAACTTCCACAAGTAGGGTTATCTCTTGGCTGTTAAGAGATAGAATATCTTTACTGATTATATGTCCATAGTCATTTTGGCAGTTAAAAAAACAAGCACTCTTTGAGTAGTTTAACTATTCTTAGCCTACACATGGCTTTCTGACTATTTAAAACCAGTACAATAAATGTCAAATTCAGTTATGATTATTTAGTGGAATTGGAATACCAAATAATCTCTGCCTAGTTTATATTGAGGCAGAAAGTATTTACCAGTGAAGCTTGGTTTTATTTTTACACATTTTCTCAGTCACTGTTGACTGCCCATTCGTGGATGGTAAGACATTAAATTTTTTCATGATTGTGCAGAGGTTTGTATTTTTTTTATAATAAAGCCTAGCACTACTCTTCACCTGTGGATGCTTGTAATTACAGTAGACTTTTTACAAATAAGGAGTTTACTTTAGAGGTCTCAGTTGAGGCAGTGATACACTGGTTGAGTTTAAATGGAACTTTTTAAAAGGCTATGAATTAAAGCCTTTGTATAATTTGTGTGATGGGCTTTTATTTTATCTCTTGTAATACAGATAGCTAACCACTACCAAGTGTCTTTGTTTAGTTAAAAACCAAAAGGTCCCAATACTGGAAAACTAAAATAATATTTAGTAATATTGCCTTAATTTAACAGCTCTACCTTAATCATACTACTACACCACTGTCCAAGAGTAAGGAGAGAGAAATGGACAAGAAAGATATGGACAAGTCAAGGGAAAGATCCAGAGAAAGAGAAAAAAAAGATGAAAAGGAAAGGAAAGAGCGGAAAAGGGTGTGTAATGTTTTTTAAAACTAGTTTGGAAACCTCATTATTGTATAATAGCGTTTCTTCCCTTTTTAAAAAAAATATGTTTGTTTTAAAGCCATCTGTTGTTACGAGTTTTAATTGGTATTTTTATGCTGAAATGTGTTTGCATCTTCTGCAGTATAAGGTTCTTTAGCCTAGTAGTCTCTACCAGTTCTGCTTTTCTTTCATGCCATTTATCCAGTATGTGAAACTACTGAAAACTTTCACTACGCTAGTTGTACCTTTTCTTGTACAAAAGTATTACTTTGAAACAAAAGCATAAACCCTTGATCAATATAGTTCACAATTCTTGATTCTAGGATCATTCAAACAATGATCGTGAAGTGCCACCGGACTTAACTAAGAGGAGGAAAGAAGAAAATGGAACAAGTAGGTAGACTTATTAATACTTTAAAGCAGTCATCAAAATTAATTAGAAAACGCTTTCATGAATCTCTTTTGTTATTTTAGTGGGGGTTTCAAAACACAAAAGTGAAAGCCCATGTGAGTCTCCTTATCCGAATGAGAAAGACAAAGAAAAAAATAAATCAAAATCTTCAGGGAAAGAAAAAGGCAGTGATTCATTTAAATCTGAGAAGATGGATAAAATCTCTTCCGGTGGCAAAAAGGTAAAGTAGGAAAACAAGTAATACACGTTTTCTTTAAAAAAAAAAAAAATCAGTCCTTCGAAAATGTAGTAAATATTATACTATAGCTTCTTCAATAATCTTTTGTTAATTTTATTTGGAGGTGAGAAGAGAGGCATGGGAGGAAGATGGGCTGTTGGATTGGGGAATTTGAACCAAATTAGTCCCAAATTACTGGGTGGGTAGAGCTAGTTTATTTCTGAAATTATTTTCTTTCTATCCCATTCCGATCTACTTCTGTTCTTTGAGTTTTAACTTTCTTTTGCTTTTTAATTTATACTTCCTTGTTTTTAGTTTATCTATTCATAATATTACAATACTGTAACACATATTCTCTGTGACCAAAGTATCATAAAGTCTTTATTAAATAAGATTTTAAACGTTTTTTATATTTTATCCCTATAAACTAATTTGTTTGAAACTTAATTTACATTCTCTTACATACTACTGGATGATATTCAAACTAAATTTCATGTATGTGCCGTAGTAAGCAAGCAGTTACTAAATACAAAGTGTTTACAAAGCATTTTTGCATATATTCAAAATTATACAGTATATTCATAATTCACAAAAATTACAGAACATTAAGAGATGACTCGTACATCCTTTGAAAGATACAGTACATTTTACATGTTTTTTAATTGAAGTAACATTGATATAGCATAACAAACTTTTAAAAGTGTACAATTTAGTGAACAGTGACATTTAGCTTATTAACAATACTGCACAGGCATCCCTGTAGTCCCAAAACATTTTACTCACCCTAACGGGACCCTACATGCATAAGCAGTGAGTCCCCAATTTCCCGCTCTTAGCCTCTGGCAACTATTAACACATTCCCGCCTGGCTTGAACTGCAGATAGTACATGAATGACTGATTCAGCAGGCAGCTTGTACTAATAGTGGTACAAAGGGATTTAATCACTTTGATTAGTGTTTTAACTAACAAAATTAATAAAAAAAACCCGGGCGTGGTGGCGCACGCCTGTAATCCCAGTACTCGGGAGGCTGAGGCAGGAGGGTTGGTGCGAGTTCGAGACCAGCCTGGGCTACAAAAGTGAGCTCACGACCAGCCTCAACTGCAGAGCCAGACCCTGTCTCAAAAAGACAAAAAAAAAAAATTAATAAAAAAGCCACCTCACGGAACAGTTGTGAACATACCACTGATAGCTCAAGCAGTCTAGCAGCTAGACAAATGTATTACGGCCCTATCATGAACATGTTAATCTGTTGTATGTCTCTGTGGATTTACCTGTTTGTAATATTTCCTCTAAATACAATTGAATAATAATATGACCTTTTGTGTCTTTTTTCACTTTGCATAATGCTCTTTAGATTCTTGTATGTTGTAGAATCTATCGTTGTTTGTTTTTATGAATAATATTCCACTGTGTGAATATACTGCATTTGTTTATGTGTTTGTCACATGAAGGATTTTTAGGTGGTTTTAACTTTTTGGCTATTACAAATAGCCCTGCAAACATTTGTCTTCTTCTTCTTTTTTTTTTTTTTTTTTGTGGGACCAGGGTTCGAAATCACGACCTTGCACTTGCCCAGCAGGCACTTGTGCCTCGGAGCTATCTCCCCAGCCCCTATGTCTTCTGCTATAAAATATTTATTTGAAAATCTATCTTTAATTCCCTTGAATTCCTTTAATTCTACCTAGGAGTGGAATTCTAGTTTATATGATAATTTTATGCTTAACCTTACTGAGGAACTGCCAAACTCGTTTTCTCCTGGCTGTACAGTTTATTTTTTTTTTTTTCTTTTTTTTTGTCTTTTTGAGACAGGGTCTCGCTATGCAGTTGAGGCTGGTCCTGAGCTCACTTTTGTAGCCCAGGCTGGTCTCGAACTCGCACCAATCCTCCTGCCTCAGCCTCCCGAATGCTGGGATTACGGGCGTGAGCCACCACGCCCGGCTTACAGTTTATATTTCTATCAGTGCTACATCAGGATACAAGTTTCTCTAAATATTCTTGTCAATGTTGGTTATTTTGTTGTTGTTGTTTTATAGCTATCCTAGTGGGTGTGAAGTGGTATCTCATTATAGTTTTTTTTTTTTTTTTTTTGGTCTTCTTGAGACAGGGTCTCGCTATGCAGTTCAGGCTGGCCTTGAGCTCACTTTTGTAGCCCAGGCTGGTCTCGAACTCGCACCAATCCTCCTGCCTCAGCCTCCCAAGTGCTGGGATTACAGGTGTGAGCCACCACGCCCAGCTCATTATAGTTTTGATTTGTATTTCCTTAATGACTAATGATGTTGAATATCTTTTCATTCATGTGCCTGTTGGCTATTTGTATATCTTTGGAGAAATCTACTCAGATCCTTTGGCTGTTTTAAAATTGCGTTGTTGCCAGGCGTGGTGGCGCATGCCTGTAATCCCAGCACTCGGGAGGCTGAGGCAGGAGAATTGGTGCGAGTTCGAGACCAGCCGGGGCTACAAAAGTGAGCTCAAGGCCAGCCTGAACTGCACAGCGAGACCCTGTCTCAAAAAAGACAAAAAAAAAAATTGCGTTACCTTTTTGTTGCTCAGTTGGACGAGTTTGTTATGTAATTTAGATTACCTGATTCCCTATTCATGATTTGCAAATGTTTTCTACCATTTTGTTGACCATCTTTTCACTTTCTTGAAAGTGTGCTTTTGATATGGGAAAGATGTTACTTTTGGTGGAGTCAATATATCTTTTTGTTGCTTGTGTTTTTGATGTCATATTAACTTTTTGAAGAACAAATACTGTTGGTGGGTGATGAAAAGGGATTTTGAGCTGATTTTTTTAAAAAAAAAACCTTATTTTCCCTTTCCCAACTAATTCCACCATTCCTTATAGGAGTCCAGGCATGATAAAGAAAAGATAGAAAAGAAAGAGAAACGGGACAGTTCAGGAGGAAAGGAAGAGAAGAAACAATATCCTTTTCATTTTTTATTAACATTTTCAATCAGTGTTATTGAAAGCTTTGATAAAAGGGATGGTTGGGATTACCTTTTTGTAGTATGCGGTATAAATATTTAGGTGCTAGTTAGCTTTAACATGGTCTTTCCAGTTAACCTTCTGAAATGTATGCAATCTGAAAGTGATAGACTTTATCTTTTTTTTTTTGTCTTTTTGAGACAGGGTCTCCCTGTGTGGTTGAGGCTGGCCTTGAGCTCACTTTTGTAGCCCAGGGTGGTCTCGAACTCGCACCAAAGTGATAGACTTTATATTCTTGACTTTTTAACTTCTTTTGTGACTGAGATGTTTTATGCCTCCAAGAGATTTATATTATCTCTATTGTCACCAAGAGGAAGAAAGGCATAAAGAGTGCTTTAAGGTGGGTCATGGTGATAGAAGGGCAAATTGTTGTGGCAGATAAGAAAAGCTTGTACAGTTTGAGGTTACTATGTTGGTTAGAAGTAAATACAACTCTAAGCTCAGGGATTGTAGTGGAAGATGGGACACTTTTCACACATAGACACAGACACACATAGACAACCCCCCCCAAGTTGTTCTCCCTTAATTTGTCATCTACTCATAAGTCCTCGGACAAGCACAGATAATGAAGACTGTCAGTCAAGGTGAGTGTTCTCTCACCTTTTCATTTACAGATAGAAACATAAAATGGGTTTCATAACATTGAAAAAGTTAGATCTACTTTGTAAACTACAAGTACTTCAATTTTCACCTAAGTATAATGTTCAGGTTTGTGGTTACAAATCCAGAACAGTATTTGCAGTTATTTTTAAGTTATTTTCATTTTAACTTTGCTGATTAGCTATACTTTAAAAAAAATGAACATGTATTTAAGATTATCTGGCTTTGTGTTCATCACCCATTCCCATCTTTTCTGGGTAATTAATTAAATTTTAAAAAATATCTGTAATCCTATAAGTGGTGTTGGTATTTACATTTTACAGGTGAAAATACTGAGACTTTGAGAGGTTAGGTTGAACAAAGTCACAAGAGATCATAGCCAGCATAGTTAATACTCAAACCTAGGTCTTACTCTTTTGTGTTCCCTGTTCTTTTGCCTTCTTATGAAGTCAGTTATCCAAAGATTTTTAATGCTTCTCACTTCTTTTTGTCCCACTATGTTTTGCAAAGCCAGAAGATAAAAGCATGTGTGTTTAGTTCTAGAATTTAAACATGCAACTTTGTTGTCAAGGTAATATACTCAGGCTTTATGTCAGATATAAAAAGTATTTTAACCTTCTTTAATCATACGTGTGTCTTAGTGGACAGAGTGTTCACCTTATGACTAGTTACTATTTGGTGATGTTAGGATTACTGGTGAGGGTCTGGGGAGATAGTTCCAAGGAACAAGTGCCTGCTGGGCAAGTGCAAGGTCGTGAGTTCGAACCCTGGTCCCACAAAAAAAAAAAAAAAAAAAAAA
>PVJA010042984.1:5729-17125 GCA_004027025.1 Myocastor coypus | reverse complement strand
GGCTAGGGTGATAGCTCTGTGGCCTGGCAAGTACAAGGTCATGAGTTTGAACCCTGGTCCTACAAAAAAAAAAAAAAAAACCCACAACACTATGTACTCCCTAAAGTATAAGCAGGTTATGTTGTTATTTTTACTCAATAGGTGTTTGACTTCACTTAACTCAACAGTTCCTCCTGTAGACTACTGTGAATTAATTATACTTTTCTGAATCCTTTTAGATAGTGATTCTTTTTTCTTTCTTTTTGTACTGGCAATTGAGCTTAGGATCTTACACTTCCCAGGGTTATATTTCCAGTTCTTTTTAGATGATACAACAATAGTTTTCATAATAAACTGGTTATTGTTATTTCCTCATTTCTTTTTTTTTTTTTTTTGTCTATTTGAGACAGGGTCTCGCTATGCAGTTCAGGCTGGCCTTGAGCTCACTTTTGTAGCCCAGCCTGGTCTTGAACTTGCACCAATCCTCCTGTCTCAGCCTCCCGAGTGCTGGGATTACAGGCGTGAGCCACCACGCCCGGCTAGAATTTCCTCATTTCTAAAGTCATAAGATTATTTCTCAATCCACAAATAACTCTCTAAGTAATCTTTGTTTGTTGGTATTGTCCTTTTTGGGACATAGCAATTTACCATTCTAGACTACACAACATATATGTCATTCCTAAATGACAAACTTTTCAGCTACTAAGGTTTCACTGAACATTTAGGTTACAAGTGAGTATAGGGTCAGTATGGTTTGAGCCATAAGTAGAAGGTAAACCTGAATCATTGGTCACCACCTTGTTTGTATCAACAAAGAAGGGCAGGGGAGGGTTCTGATTCATTATGGTCCTCGAAGAGAAGCAATCCCTGTATGTTTCATACTTCATGAGTTTGTTTCCCTTACTAAGGTCATAAGCACTTTTATGTCCATAACAGCAAGGAACATATTTTTTTTTTATGGTTACATTCCAAGTGTTAAAGCAAAGTGTTAACTATTATATTTTTCCTTTGCTTTCATTCAACACACATTAGAAGTTAGCAAAACCAGATTTGGTCCCTGCCTTACAGTCTATGAGTGAATAAAATAATAACCAAATAATTGCTTTAATGGAAGTATAAGATAAATGATCCGAGATAAAGAATACTTTTGTGAGAACATATTACAAGACTCTGAGGTAGGGTGTTCAAAAACTATCCTCAAGACTTTCTAGTACTAGAAGGCTAAGCAGACACTAACTAGAAGAAAGTAACTCCATATATAGAAAAATATATTCAAAGGACTTGTGGAAGATGACAAAATTGTGTTTAAGCAACTAGAAACAAGAAAAGGTTGAGAAACTAGAAAATAGAGAAGGAGTTATCCAGATAAGCCTAGATAAGACTTAGAGGTCGGATCATGAAAGGCCTTAGGCCATGGTTTTTGTCTTTATTCTTTGAATAAGAGCAAACAAGAGTTTTAAGTTTGGTGTATCTGTGTGTGTCTGTGTTGGCCCTTTCTTTGTTTTGAAAAGGTTAAGTCCTGTGAAAAGTGCCTGAAAATGACCACTTCTATAAAAGGACTATTAGGGTTTCCTAACTTATTAGATGAATAAAATATTAAAAGTTTTATATACATATAATTTTATGTATAAAATACAGTGTTTATGGTTTTTATAATGCACCTGGTAAAAGGTCTCACTATGCAGTTCAAATTCATAGTGATCTTCCTGTGGGAAATATGTGATCTTTGTGCTATAGTGAACACAGGTCCATCCAGAAGTTATGGATTGATAGTCTGTGGTCCTCTCCCTGATTTTTTCAAAAATAATAGAAAGGGGGAGATGTAGCCTAACTGGTGTTTCAGGAAATGGAGTGTAATGGACAGGGCCCAGGGACAGCTGCAGCATGGCAGCTTCACCTATGGAGTTTTCTGTTTAATGCTTTCTCCCTTTCTTGTTATTGATTGACCCATAAATGAACCCTATGATGGGAGAGGGATGGAAGTTAATGAAGATCATGGACATGCATATGGTCCTCTTTTTGCTAAGGTGATTACGTACGAGATCGCGCTGACTATCCTAAATAAAGCTGACTTGTGATTATGGTTTGGTGAAAGCATCATGATATGTGATCTTTGTGCTGATTAGTAGTGAGGATAGGTCTATCCATAAGATATGGATAGTCTGTAATCCTCTCCCTGATTTTTAAAAAAATAATAGAAACGGGGAAATGCAGCCTGACTGGCATTTTAAGAAAAGGAGAGTAATGGACAGGGCCCAGGGACAGCTACAGTATGGCAGCTTCACCTGTGGGCTCTCTGTTTATTGCTTTCTCCCTTTCTTGGAATGCTACTGACTCCTGAATGAATCCTATGATGGGAAAGGCATGGAAGATGAAGATCATGGTCACGCATGTGGTCCTCTTTTACTAAGGTGATTATGCATGAGATCGTGCTCACTATCCTAAATAAAGCTGCCTTGTTTCAGAGGTTCTTGGCTCACTGAGGGTATAACTTCAGTGTGTCCTCTGAGCTACCTTCATTGGGTCTTCTCGTCACTCCATTCGGCTCCGACATAGTTTTACAACAAGATCACAGTGTTTTGTGAAACATTGTGCCCTCCAGCACTGGGATTACAGGTGTATACCACTATGCCCAATCTTGGTGGCTGGCTCAGCATGCCCTGGGGCAGGATGGTATGGCACATGAAAGTTTAATATTTGATATTAAAACATTAATACTTTGGCAGAAGGAAGCAACTAAAATTGGATATCTTTTTTCTTTCCCCTAGTAATGGACATTAAATCTAGAACTTTTACCTGGAATGATAGGATTAAAAGAGTACATGAGTATATTGGGTAAAATTCTATGTAGAAGATAAATCAGTTCCTGGTTAGAGTCCCAGTAAAATTAGTCTGAGATGGACTGCCAATATTAGCCAAAGAAACAGATGCAGAGGGTACAGATGTTTGAAAGCACTGGGGCCAGAAATAGCCTCAATCTTCTCTATCCTAAAGGTGTTGCAATATGAAGCACAGGTTACATGAGTTACTTGACATCCTGAAGTATAAGAGCAGAGAAACAAACAAGCAGCACTGGAAGTCATGCTAAATTCTGTTGTTGTATTTTGGGCAAAATGGGCACACGACAAAATAAAAAGACCTTCAATCTGAACGGAGAGGATTCCCAAATCCCGAAGCTGCTGGTTGTTGCTCTGGGCCAGGATCCGTAGTCGCTCAGCTGCTTCCCGGGGGATATTGAATGTCACACGCACACTGTTCCATGGCTCCACTTTCTGTACCTTTAGCTTGCTGGATTCTTAGTCATAAAGAAAAGACTATTAGTAATTTTGTAGCTACCAGAAGACAGGAACAAGGAAAACATACAACTTCAGTATTAAACAGGCTTCAAATGTAATCAATCCTAGCTTTGCCACTTAGTACCTGGGTGATCAAGAATGGGTTTTTAAACTAATACTTTCTTTTCTCTAAATCCATGAAAAACTAATTGTGCATATGCAAAAAGAAACAGCCTAGTACCTGATACACATTAGATCAGATAAGGAATATATGCAACAAAAAGAAAAGTTTAATTAGCTAACAAATGTTTACTTCTAGGCTCAATTCAAATATATGTGAATTGAGAAGCTGAGAAGATACATGCATCAATTTTTAAATAAAATTTCATAAATATGCTAGATGCAGGTATTTCAACTATAGAATACTAGAGTTTGCAGCTATAATTCACTAAATTTATATTAAGTAATAGCACAAAAAAAGGCATGAGCAGATTCTTTGTTGTTCATTTTTTGAGACTGGGTCTCCCTCTGCAGCTCAGGCTGGCCTTTAGCTCACTTTGTAGCCCAGGCTGGTCTGGAATTCACAATCATCCTCCTGCCTCAACCTTCCAAGTACTGGGATCATAGGAATGCATCACCATGCACCATAGCTTGCTTATGGGGCCAGGGATTGAACTTGGGTTCTTGTGATAGCCAGGTAGGTGCTTATGCCTCTGAGCTATCTCCCCAGCCCCTTGGCAATGATTCTACTGGCATTATACCAAAGACATAAGCAACAAAAGAAAAAAATTTTAAAAATCAGATAGCATTTAAAAAACTTTGTGTATAAAAAAATTTTCAACAGAGTAAAAAGATAATTATAAAAGGGAGAATTTATAAAATGTGTATTTGGTAAGGGATCAAAGCAAGAACATTTAAAACTCAACCAACAAACTGGGCACAGTGGTGTTCAACTGTAATCTCAAAATAGGAACCTGAGGCAGCAGGATTACAAAGTCATACCCAGCCCTAGCAATACAGTGACTCAGAGAGACCCTGACTCAAAATAAAAAAAATGTAAAGACACTGGGTTTAATTTGCAGTATCACAAAACAGTGAAACAACCCAATGTTAAAAAGTGTCAACAACTTAAACAGTTCTTATCTAATTTTTCTTTTGTTGCTCATGCCTGTGATGTCATATATGAAAATCACTGCCACATCCAACTTGCAAAGCTTGTACCATATATTTTCTTCTGAGAGTATCAGTTATTTAATCTGTTTTAAATTTTTTTAAAATATTTTATTTATTTGGTGCAGGGTCTCCCTATGCAGTTCAAACTCATAGTGATCCTCCTGTATCAGCCTCCCAAATGTTGGGATTACAGGCATGTGCCACCATGCCCAGTTTTAAGGCTAGCATAGGTAGCTCAACATGTGGTACTGGGGATCAAACCTCAGTCCCTGTGCTTGTCAGGCAGGCCCTTAGACTGCCAAGCTATCTCTGCAGTTCCCCTTAGTTTCATTTTGAGCTAACTTTTACATTTGGTATTAGTTCTAACTAATACCAAGTTAGTCTACTAACCTAACTGCAAAGAAGATATACAAACAGCAAACAAGCACATGCACAAATACTCAGCATCACAAAATGCAAATCAAAACTACAGGAAGAGGGCCAGCGAGATGGCTCAATGGTCTAAAGCACCTGCCTAGGAAAGTTTAGGTAAGCGAAGGGACCAAGGCTTGATCCCCAGCACCACATGCTGCACCAGCCCCACCCCCAGGGCAGGCTGAGCCAGCCATAACACAAATAAATAAATGAAGTTTAAAAAAAAATAAAATTAAGTGAATAAAATAAACTATGGAGAGAGTAGGGCTTGAGAGATAGATCAGTGGACTAAGCACCTGCTTAGGCATGCACAGGGACCAGGGTTTGATCTCTGACACCACAGAGCCAGCCTGGCCCCTGGGACTGGTTGAGCCACCATGAGTGTGCGACACCTGTAATCCCAGCACTGGGGAGGCTGAAAACAGGAGGATCAATAAGAGACTGAGCTGAGTAGTGAGACACTGTACCAATTAAAAAAAAAAAAAACTACTGGGAGAGAGCAGGGTTATCTCATACTTATAACCTCAGTTACTCAGAAGGATCACAGTTCCAGGCCAGTTTGGGTAATGCAGTGAGCTCTTGTCTCAAAATGTATTATGTGTTTTGTAAAGGCTGGGACTGTAAGTCAGTGCTATTCAATCTTTAGGACAGACTAACTGAATGAATAAATGCAACAATGAACACTACTCAGGCTTAACCATGTCCTTTTAAAAATTTTTTTATTTTATGTATTTGGTACAGTATCTCACTATGCAGCTCTGACTCATAGTGGTCCTCCTGTTTTCAGCCTCCCCTAAGCTGGGATTACAGGCATGCACCACCATGCCCAGACTCTGTCACTGGCTCAGTGCACCCAAGGACAAGACCATCACAGCATGCAGGACTGGGGATCAAACCCTGATCCTTGTGCTTGCCAAAGCAAGCACCTAGTCCACTGAGCTACCTCGCTAGTCCTACCGTGTCTTTATATTATCATATAAATATGATTGTTACAATGATGGTAATAAAGGCAATTCCTTTTTTGGGGGGGTGGTATCAGGACTCAAACTCAGCACCTTGCACTTGCCAGGCAGGTTCTGTGCCACTGAGCTACAAACCGGGCCCCAGTAAAGGCAATTTCAAAACATAAAATTTTCTAATACTGTGCATGTTAAATGATCTTTTAACTATTATCTTGTAAAACACAACAAAAAGACTTTTTAAAAAGCCTCCCTCTGGACCTCAAGTCTCAAAGAAAAACTAACTCCACATACCTAGAAGTAAAAACCAAGTTAGTACTTGATTAAATTGATAATTGTGGGGCTGGTGAGATAGCTCAGCCATCTAAAGTGCCTGCTTAGGCAAGCTTAGGCAACGACAGGGACCGTGGTTCAATCCCCAGCACCATATGCTGCACCAGCCCCATGCCCAGGGTAAGGTGAGCAGGCCATAATATAAATAAAATTTTTTTTAAAAATTGATAATTGTGATAAAAGAATAAAATGGCTTTTTTTTCTGTGTCTGATGGGACACCAGAAAAGACGATGAACATCCACACTAAGTTTCAAAATCACAAATGTCTACCAGGCCCAGATAAGTAATTAAATGTGTGAAGAACTCAGGACAAAACCAGCCTGCTAAATTTAGTGAGACCTTGTCTGAGGAAGTGGGGATGGGTTGGGTATGTAGTTTTAGAGATAGAGTGCTTGTTCAGTACCTGTGAGGTTCTAGGTTCAATTCCCAATAACTACAAACAGAGAAAGTAAAATGTAGGGGGCCAGGGAGATAGCTCTGTGGCACAAGTGTCTGCCTGGCAAATGCAAGGTCGTGAGTTCGAACCCTGGTCCCACAAAGAAAAAAAAAAAAAAAGTAAAATGTGTGAAGAGGCCAGATAGGAACTGTGATTAAAACAAAACAAAACTTGCTCTTGGTGGCAACTGTAATTTAACATTATCTGATGTTATTGATGTTATTTTTAAAAACTAGTGATAGAAATTGGAATTTTAAATAAAATACCTCGCTTTTTATCTTAAATTTTAAAAAATATTTTGGCAGTACTATGGATCAAATCCAGAGTCTTATGTGTGCCAGGCAATCACTACATGATTTACATCCTAAATCTTTATTTTGAGATAGAATCTCATTAAGTTTCCTAGGCTGGCCTTGAACTTGCAAGCCTGCCTTAGTCTCTGGAGTAGCTGGGATTGAAAGCATTTGCCATTACACCTGACTCAATTTCAAAAGCATTGCAATGAAGCTAAACTACTAAAAACTGTCTCACTCTTCTCTCGTTGCTGGGACAAATACCTGATACCCAAAATGAAGGAAGGAAAGGTTTATATAGCTCACAGTTACTGCAGATTTCAGTCCATATTTGACCGGCATCAAGGCTAAGAGGCACATGGCAGAGAGCAATAGTTAATGGCAGTGGAACAGCAACAATGGTGAAAGAAGCAATGGAATAACCAGGGGAGCAGAGAGCAACAGCCCTCATGGCAGCAGAGCAACAGTGCAAGTCTGTTTCTCTGTCTCTCTTTTAAATTACATCAGGCTCTCTGCCTTAGCCTATCCGCCTTAGGCTACACTCATAATCCCAGTAGTATTTAAAACACATAATCGCAGGGATCATGGATCAAGTCTCAAACTCTAGATCAGTACTAAATCACATAATCCCAGTGGATCATGGATCAAGTCTCAATCTATAGAAGTCCCTGTCCCATGACTGCATGAGGCTTTGGGGGGACAACTAGACATAAACCACAACCAAAACAAAACACTTAAGTACTAAAATGGGCAAATATCATATGGCCACAGGCTGGATTCAAAAGGTTCTTAGTGATCTCTGGTAAAACTTTTGAGACAGGGTCTTGTTGTGTAGCTCAGGCTGGCCTCAAACTCCTGCTTTACCCTCCAAGCACTGGGATTATAGGCATATGCCACCATGCATGGCAGCTACCTTTGATAAAACTGAAGGGAACAAATTTTAAACACATTATGTTTAAACTCATAAAATAAAGAACCTTTCTAAGCTTTAAGGGGCCTTAAAGATCTAGTTTAATCTTGTCAATTTACAGGTAAGAAAACAGGTCAAAGCTGAAAACAAGTAAATTTGGGTCTTGAGAATTACTCCTTTGAGACCCTGTCTCAAAGTTTTACTAGAGGTCACTAAGAGCCTTTTAAATCCAGCCTATAGCCATATGTTATTTGCCCATTTCAGTACTTAGTGATTTAATATTTCAGGAGGCAAGGATTTTTTTATGTTAAGCAATACTTCATTAGCTAAATTCCTCCATGTACACAAACACAAAAGCATTTTTGTCCTTAAAAATCCTACTATGCCAATTTTGTGCTTAAAATCAACCTTTCAACCTCATCTAGCAAGGTAAAGTCAACCCATGGAAGGGAACATACTTCAGAAAAGTAACAAGATTCAAATAATAAAGCAAATTACCCATGTGTAATAAACTGGGTACATTCTTTAATATGGTATCTAATTTCCATTTGAAGTCTTTATCATCTATATTTCCTTTGAAGGCCACAAAAATTGTGGAATCTTCCACAACACTATCATTTTTTGTGTCATCGTCTTCTAGCCCAGAGTCAAAATCCATCTCTGAGTCTTCCACTGTTGATGAGCACAAGGAATTATAGATGTCTTCTAGGTTTGGGAGGTCATCCAAAACCATGGTGAATATTATTCCAGAAGCATATGCCAAGTGGACAATGAGAAAACCTTTGAAAAGAGAAAATGAAAAAAAGAGTATTATAAGACATTCAATGTGTAATCCATAGCTCTGGGAAAACTGTAATTTGTCAAACGACAAGATGTACCATAAAAATTCAGAGGTATCAGGATGGCTGAATGGTCTAAGGCACCATAAAAATTAAGCAATTACACAGAAGTTAAAGTTTAATGAAGATATTTTAAAATTAAAATTAATCATTCTTAAATGTAACAGAAACTGGTAACCCAGTTGGTCCCCATTCTGTCCCCTCTCAAACAAGCTTTCTTCCCCCCAATAATTATATTGGGGGGGAACAAATTTAAATTTTCTTTTATATCATATGCTACCTTTTGTAAGTTTGATTATCAGGAGGCAATTACAAAAGATCATAAGAAAAATACTTTCAGACAAAAATGAAAATTAAAAAAATACTTCTGGGAATCAGTTTATATAACTGATAATAATATATACTGTTTGTGCCCTTGACCAAGGGATTACATATTGATAAGAGTTTGAGAGCAGCCAATGTTTCTCAAGGCCTCCTTTTTCCAACCTAGGAACTGTAACTTAAAACACAAATAAAAGCATCTGATAATCAACTAAAATCCTCATCTTTCATAAGAACCATTTAAAATAACTCTTTCAAAGGTTAACAGCAGTGATATGGCTAAAAATAATTTTATATAAAGAACATTGTTTAGTATATGTTTATGGAGGCAAAGAATTATCTAAGAAATTACTTTTTTTTTTTTTTTTTGGTGGGACCAGGGTTCAAACTCATGACCTTGCACTTGCCAGGCAGGTACTTGTGCCACAGAGCTATCTCTCCAGCTCTACTTTTCAATTTTTAGGTCTAAAGAAATTAGAATGAGGGACAACTCACTTTCCAGGTCCTCTTCTGTCTCTCTCAGGCAGAAGTTTTCTTTCCCTTAATAAATATTTCCTACTCTAGAAAATGTAAATAAAATAATTTTGAGTATTTTTGCTATGCAAGAATGGCAATGGAAACAAGAATCACACTTAGGGAATGAGGGCTAAGAGTGTAACAGGGAGATGTAAATGTCACATGAAACTCACTATTTTGTACAATTAATATGCACTAATAACTAAATTTTTCTTTTTTTTTTTTTGGAGGGACCAAGGTTAGAACTCACAACTTTACATTTGCCAGGCAGGCACTTGTGTCATGGAGCTATCTCCCTGGCCCCACTAATAACTAAAAAGAAAATAAAATTATGCCTGAAAAGACCTTAATACAAACTTTTCAAATTTCACTCTATAAAACATTATACTTTTTTTTAGGAAAAAAAAAAAAAGATTAAGAAAAATGCTGAAAATCCATGTCCTAAAGTGCAAACAATGATTATTTTGGGTTGGAAAAATCATTGATGCATTTTCTTATTTTTCCATATGCAATATGCTATAAGTCATGAAGAAATAAAAGAGATGGGGATATAGCTCATGGTAGAGTACTTGTCTAGCATGCAGAAAACTTTGGGTCCCATCTCAACACTGCATCAAAAAAAAAAAAAGAAAGGAAAAGGGAAAAAAAAGTATAAACTTCTAAAAGGAGTTTAATTTAGCCAGATGTAGTAGTGACACATGTCTGTAATCCCAGCATTCAGAAGCAGCAGGACTGTAAGTCCCAGCCCAAACTGGGCAATTTAGCAAGACCTTGTCTAAAGAAAAAAAAAAGTTTAACTTTTCTCCATTGAACAATAAATAAACTTTGATTAGGAAAAGCTTTCTAGAAACCAATCTGAACAATACAGCCTTTCTATTCGGGAGTGATGGTGAACGCGTATAAACTGTATGATCCCATAACTCAGTAGGCTGAAGTAAGAAAATCTTGGTGAGTTCTTAGTGAGTTCAAGGGGGTAGGGGTTGAGTTTAAGGCTAGACTGGACTGCATAACAAGAACTTGTCTTAAAACCAATTATAACCTTTTTGATGTGACTGTCACAACTGAACAATGTTATTTGAGTAAATAAAAACTGGGCCAGTGGCTCATGACTGTAATTCTGAAGAAAGCTGAGACAGAAAGATCAAGTTCAAATTCTACCTGGGCATCTTAGCAAGATCCTGTTTCAAACAAACCAACCAGCCTACCAACCAACCAACCAACCAAAAAGTGTAGATGTTCTTAAGTGATATAGTGCCTGAGGTTCAACCTCCAGCATGGTGAGTTTGGGTTGGGGGAGGGATAGCACAACAACAATTAGGAAATCAATAGAAACTACTACCTGCAGTTATTTATTTATTTATTTATTGATTGATTGATTGTATTTTGTGCAGGGCCTCACTACACAGTGACTTCTAGTGATCCTCCTGTTTTCAGCCTTCCCAGTGCTGGGATTACACGTGTGCACGTGGGGGTAGGGCTGGTGTGGCATGTGGTACCAGGGATCAAATGCCAGTCCTGCACTTGGCTAAGCAGGAACTTAGTCCACTGAGCTATCTCACCGGCCCTCTACTACCTGTATTTAATTATCAACTGTATTTTACAAGTTCTAATGAATCTTAGTAGTACATAAACAAAAGCTAAAAAGATTTTCAGGACTAAAAAGATGCTGCTCAGCAGGACAAAAGACTGATCACTTGAACTGCTTTAAAAACTGTAGCTATTTATTAGTCATTCCAAAATTAGGACTGCATGGGGCCCAGCAGGATGGCTCAGTGGTCTAAAGTGCCTGCTTAGGAAAGCTTGGATGGCTGCAGGGACCACGGTTCGATCCCCGGCACTACCAGCCATAAAAATAAATAAACAAACAAATGAAAGTTCTGAAACAAGAAAAAAAAAAAAAAAAAAAAAAAAAAAAAAAAAAAAAAAAAAAAAAAAAAAAAAAAAAAA
>PVJA010042983.1:0-17014 GCA_004027025.1 Myocastor coypus | reverse complement strand
TTTTTTTTTTTTTTTTTTTTTTTAGGTGCTACAGCATGTAAGCATTGTTTTCCACCCTTTAACTTTTAGCCTATGAGTTTCTTTGTGAGTTAAGTGTGTTTCTTTATACAGCATATTGTTGGATTTTGCTTCCTTATCCACTCTGCCAGTCTATTTCTTTTAATTGGAGAATTGAGTCCATTTACATTGATGGTTACAATTGAAATGTATTGATTTGTGATTGACATGACTTTTACTTACTATTGTTCACCCCCTATTCTCCTATGTTTAATTGAGTACCCTATTTGGTGGGATCTTTCTGTTCTCATTTCTTGAGTCATTTTGGTTTCTCTCTAAAACATTTTTTAGTATACAGTGTAGGGTTGGCTTTTACGTCATGAAATTCTTTAGTTGTTCCTTGTCATGGAAGTATTTCACTTCTCCCTCAAACTTGAAAGAGAGTTTTGCTGGGTATAGCAGTTTGGGCTGAAATTTGTTTTCATGGAGGACTTGAAGCACTCTGCTCCATGCTCTTCTTGACTTCATGGTTTGTGAGGAGAAATCTGCTGTTATTCTGATGGGTTTTCCTTTAAATATGATCTGCTTCTTTTCTCTAGCAGCTTTTAGTATTCTAGTCTTCTGCTGAATTTGTGGAATCTTGACTATTATATGTCTCGGTGTGTTTTTATTCGGGTTGATGTTATTTGGGGTTCTGTATGCTTCAGTTACGTGAATGTATGATTGTGTTCTCATATTTGGGAAGTTTTCTGCTATTACTTCTGCTCATATTTCTTTTATATCATTTGTGTCAACTCCTTCCTTCTCATTAATTCCTATTAATGTCACGTTGTTCATTTTTGCATCATCTTGCAGATGTTGAACTATTCTTTCCTGCATCCTAGTTGTTTTTCAGAGATCCTTTCTTACCTTTTCAGTAGCTGTGACTGTGTGAACATCTGAGTCTGTCTTCACTTCTGTTCATATGGTTTTGCCAACTTGTGATTGAGATTTTATTTTCTTATGTGATCTATTTCTTTCCTATATTGCTCAATCAGGGAATCCATCATTTTTCTTTTTATTTATTTATTTATTTATTTATTTATTTATTTATTCTTGTTTCAGAAGCTTTGTTTATTCACTCATTTTTGTGGCCGGCTCAGCCTGCCCCAAGGGCAGGGCTGGCGCAGCATGTGGTGCTGGGGATCGAACTGCGGTCCCCAAAACCACCCAAGCTTTCCCAATCAGGCACTTTAGACCACTGAGCCATCCCACCTGGCCCCCCATCATTTTTCTATTCTCTAATTTTTATCAATGTCTTCTTTAGTAGTATTGAAGTCTTTCGTGATATCCTTTTTCTTTCTAGTTCAGAGATTATTTCTGCTCTGTTCTCCTCTCTATCTTTCTGTAGTTGCCCTCCTACTTTAGATACTATTAATTTAGAGAGGTCTTTTTTTAACTTCAGAGATTATCTCTGCTCTGGTTTCTTCTATACATTTCTGCAGTTGTTTTTCCACTTCAGAGTCTATTAATTCATGCATTTGTTTTTTTTTACTTCAGATGTTATCTTTGATCTGAGGTGCTGTATAAGTTTCTGCCCTTGTCTGTCTACCTCAGATGCTACTGATTCAGAGATTTCGTCTGCATGATTTCTGTTTCCTTCCATGTTAGTGTCTCCTGTATTTGTGTTGGGTGGACTCGGGATTGGATCTTGCTCCTTGTCTTTATCATTTTTTATAGCAGTGATCTTCTGTACTTTGATGGACTTATGCAATTAATGCCTATGGAAATTTGGGTTGGGATCTACCAAGCTTGTTCCCCTCCAGACATGCTTGGCTGTGAGTTGGAACTCAGGCAGCTGGCTGCCACGAGGCCCTGTGGGGCAGGGCGGTGGTCAGCAGTGTGGGGATGGTTGGTGGTCGTGTGGGGCCCGTGGGTAGAGTCAGGGTTCAGGCAGTTGTCAAGTCGGAGGATGAACACTGTCTGAGAGTTCTTACCTGGCTGTTGTGAGGCCTAGGCAGGAAGGTGAGTGGAAATGGAGCTTGGGCTGTTGGCCAGTCAGGAGATAGACATGGGCTGAGACTGCTTATGACCCGTCGGGGTGGCAGGCAGAGTCCAAGGTGGAGGCAGGCCGTACACCATGTTGCTAGATCAAGATGGAGGGTGGGCAGTTCCAAGGTGGAGCCGCAGCGCTGCGGGATCGAGATGGAGGGCGGGCAGCTCCAAGGTGGAGCCACTGTGGTGCTGGATCGAGATGGAGGGCAGGCAGTTCCCAGGTGGAGCCACAGCGCTGCTGGATCAAGATGGAGGGCGGGCAGGGCCCAGGTGTAGCTGCTGCCTGCTGGATCAAGATGGCACGTGGGCAGGTCCCAGGTGGAGCCAAGATCTCCATTAACCTCCTTCTCTTCCCTATCACTGGTTTCATCCAGGACTCAGCCAATAGCGTTCCAAGCAAGGGAGAAAGCACCAACCCAAGAACCCACAGGTGAAGCTGCGGTCTATCTCCCGGAGTTCCAGCTTTCCGGAACTCCCCTATCCCAGCTTTCTGGGATTTTTAGTAACAGACCACAGCTGTCCCTGGGTCCCATTTATTACAATCCGTTTCTTGAAATGCCAGTCAGGTTACATGGCCCTGTGGAAAGGATTTTTACTAGCAAAGTGTCTTTGGGACCCAGAAACCAGTAATGGTACATGAGTTTGTAGCTGTTAACAGTCTTATGATAGTTGGTAGCTTGTGAGTCCTTTTTATTTCCTGTCCAACATTTTCTGTAACAGGACAGAGTCTAGAGAAGACCCCAAAATAGATATGGGAAACTTGACTCACACAAGCTATGCTTAAGTGTAGGTTTACTGATTTTTGTCACAGAAAATAAAAATTCAGGACATGTCAGGAAGAGGCAGAAAGGGATTTATTAGGCAAAATTTAAAAGTACACACTAAAAGAATCACTACAATATGGCCTTTAAGAGGGAGGAAGTGAGAGATGTTCACGGCCTTGAGCTGGATCTATGGGGGATGTGGGAGAGGAAATCTGTAGAACTTGTAACTCGATAGAAAGAGGGGATTCAGGCCAGGTGTGCTGGTGTACTCCTGTAGTCTCAGCACTTGGGAGGCTGAGGCAGGTAGGTTGCTGTGAGTTTGAGGCCAGTCTGGCCTACATAGTGAGCTCAAGGTCAACCTGAACTACACAGCAAGACCTTTTGTCAAAATGGGGGTGGGGGTTCAATTTACAGATGAAAATTCTCTCTCTGTGTGTGTGTGTGTGTCTCTCTCTCTCTTTTCTTTTTCATCTTTTTGAGACAGGGTCTTGCTGTGCAGTTGAGGCTAACCTTGAACTCACTTTGTAGCCCCAGCTGATCTTGAACTTAAAACAATCCTCCTGTCTCAGTTTCCCAAGTGCTGGGATTGCAGGCATGTGCCACCACACCTGACTTTGAAAATCTCTTTCTGTAGGACAAGAGTGGCAGCCCATTTGTAGGCGAAAGCCATTGTTGTATCATACCCAAAAGGCTAATGCTATATTCCAGGTGAAAAGGGATGTTCTATACATAGGCAGAAAACAAAAAACATTTATGGGTAAAAGGGAATGGCCCAGGCTTTAAGGACCTTAGGAAAATTTGTGTTTTGAACTTTCAGTTTTTATTAAAAGTACAATTTTCTTATCTACTTTCAGTATATCTAATTTTCCTGTCCTACTGCCCCCCTATTCCACTGAGTTCCTTCAAGACAGGGTTGGCCTTGTTCACCTCAGCACCTGGCTAAGTGGGCATGCCCAATGAGTCTGTGCATTGTATAGCAACATTACATTCTGTGGTTTGAACACACTGACACAAATGAACTCATATAGAGCTATTAATTACATTCCTTACTTAACATTCATTTCTCCTGAATGAAATATTCTGTAAAGATTATCATTATTAGCCGGGCGTGGTGGCGCATGCCTGTAATCCCAGCACTTGGGAGGCTGAGGCAGGAGGATCAGTGCGAGTTCGAGACCAGCCTGGGCTACAAAAGTGAGTTCAGAGCCAGCCTGAACTGCATAGTGAGACCCTGTCTCAAAAAGACAAAAAAAAAAAAAAAAAAAAGATATTATCATTATTTACTGTAAAGTCAGTTTCCCATTGCTACTTGTCGGCTGAGTCCAGGCTTAGCTACCTAATTTTTGGCCTGATGCACTAGGAGAGTTTGAGTAGAAGCAGATTTCTTTAAAATGACTTGATTGGAGGTGTGGTGTGTAGGGCAAGTGCTCATGGAGCTCAGGATTGGGCCCTCCTTGATGGGCCTCAGCTGGTGAGCTCTCAAGCACCTGCCCCTGCTTTCCTGCAGGTGTAACTCCAGGCCTGGACTACGAAGGCCACACATGGGATGTGGGAGCAAATTTGGAATCACAGAACTGAAGAGCCTCAAGTCACCTGGCTCAACTCTTGTCCTTAAGAAATAGAGAAAGCATTCTGCTATTTTGCCCAGGAAACCTTCGTGTGTGTACCTGGTACAGGGTCTCACTATGCAGCTTGGACTCCCAAGCCTCTTGTTTCAACCTCCTCAGCACTGGGATTGCAGGCCAGTATGCCTGGTTCCAGTGGCTTGGTGGCTGGCTTGTTTATCCAGAGTGAAGACAATGTGGCCTGTGGTGCTGGGAATTGAACCCAGGTCCCTGTGCTTGCTAGACAGGTGCTTAGACTGCTGAACTATCTCCCTGGCCACAGACAAGTTGCTTTTCTCAAGACTGAAGTAATTTGACTACAAGGGCACTGAGGTCTTGTCCCACATGTGGTCAATTTCTAGCTTTAGCTGCTTCCAACAGGCGAAGAATTTTCTCTCCCTGTTTTCTCTCCCTTTTTCCTTCCCTCCCCATCTCAGTTTTATTATTTGAATAGTATCCTCTGGGTAGGTGATATTTTAATACTGCTAGGTTGCTATAAAGAAATTAATGGAAGACAGATTCTGTTCTGTAGGAACTTATAAACCAAGATGACGAGTTTAACAGGGATTTGCATATGTCAGTCACAGTCAGGTAAAAATAAAAATCTATTATTATTATTTATGTATTTGGTTTAGATGTTTTCTTTTCTCTTTCTTTCTTTTTTTTTAATTTAAATGGCCGGCTCAGCCTTCCCTGGGCGCTGGGGCTGGTGCAGCATGTGGTGCTGGGGATCGAACCATGGTCCCTGTGGTTGTCTAAGGTTGCCTAACCAGGTGCTTTAGACTGCTGAGCCATCTTGCCGGCCTTTATTTGGCTCCGGTTTTCACTACACAGCTTGGACTCGTAGTGATTCTCCTGTTTTCAGCCTCTTCAGTACTGTGATTATAGGCATGTACCACCACTCCTGGTCTCCATGGGTAGGCCAGCATACCTGCTGGGGTGCAGGGCTGGTGTGGCTTGCAGTGCCTCGGATCTAACTCTGGTCCCTGCCCTTGCCTAAATAGGCACTTAGACTGCTGAGCTACCTTGGCAGCTGTACTGTTATTATTTTGAAAGATTTATGTATTTATTTGGTACAGGGTGTTGCTATGCAGCTTGGACTCATAGTGATCCTCCTGTCTCAACTGCCCCAGTGCTGGGATTGCAGGCATGTGCCACCATGCTGGGTTTCAGTGGCCCACACGATCCACCTGCAATTCAGGGCCATATGGTACGGGGGAATCTAACACAGGTCTTTGTGCTTGCCGTCAAGCTATCTCCCAGGCTCAAAAAGAAAAAAAAAAAAAATTAAATTCCAAGTTTAATTTGAAAACCAGGCCAGAATGTCTTATTTATGGATTGTTTTGGTACTGGAAATTTTTTTTGTGTCTTTTTGAGACAGGGTCTTGCTATGCAGTTGAGGCTGGCCTTGAGCTTACTTTTGTAGCCCAGGCTGGTCTCGAACTTGCACTGATCCTCCTGCCTCAGCCTCCCAAGTGCTGGAATTACAGGCATGCACCACCACACCTGGCATTGGTGCTGGAAATTGAACCCAGTATTTTCATATTGAGCTCTTTTAAATTTTGAGATAGGCTCTCACTGAGTCACTAAGTTGCCCAATCTGGGTTTAAGGCTGTGATCTTCCTGCCTTAGCTTCCCAGAGGGCTGGGATTATAGGTGTGTATCACCACACCAAGCTTGCGAAGTATTCAGTTTCAATTTAAAGTTAGGGAAAGAAGCTGGGCGTGGTGGCTCACGCCTGTAATCCCAGCACTCGGGAGGCTGAGGCAGGAGGATTGATGAGAGTTCGAAACCAGCCTGGGCTACAAAAGTGAGCTCAAGGCCAGCCTCAACTGCATAGCGAGACCCTGTCTCAAAAAGACAAAAAAATAAATAAATAAATAAAATAAAATAAATAAAATAAAGTTAGGGAAAGACATAGCGGAAAGGGGGAATACAGCACTCCACTTCTGCTTCTAGGTAGTTTGGAGCAACCCTTGCAGCATGCTAGCAAGGTAGTGGTTGCCACCCCACTTTCTGGGGGAGGGGGAAACTGAGGCCACAGAGTCCCTTAGGTTATTAGTAGGACAGGAAGGGGGAAAGTTTGGACTCAGTTCTTATCAGGGTCACACCAAGCTCTAAGAAGCAGGAAAAGCCACCAGGATTGTAGGGCCTCATTATCAGTCTAACAGCTTAAGCTTGGAAGTAGCTGGTCCAACCTTCTCTTTCGTAGATGGAGCAGCCAGTGGCCTGGGAGCAGAGCGACCTGTCTGGAGCAAGGAGACAGAGCAGACAGAAATGTCGGCTGCTGGGACCAGCGCTGGCCCCATCCCAACAGACAGGAAGCCTGCAGGGAGTAGAGACAGTTCTGCTCGTGAAAGGGAAGGCAGAAAAGTGGCTGTTTTTACACCCTCACTTCAGGCTAGAATTCCTTTATGCATTCATAGCAGTTTTCCAAAGGCTGTGAGTCCTGCTGTTTAGGCTGCGCCTCTTTTGCTCCAAGCCTCTGCCCTTCACGGCGCTGCACAGTGCAGCCAGGGAGCACCACATCATCCACTGTCACTGTCACCTCACTGTTGCCACCAGGCAACTGTATTTTTCCAAAACTTTTTTGCTGGCAGTTCTTCTCTGCACTGACGAAATCCTTTCCCAGACGTAGTCCTCATGCTTGCATGCATCCAGAGTTTTTCTTTCATAAAGTGGTTTCACAGCCAGCTTCTCACTTGATCCTCCTGGTACCCTGGTGAGGCAGACAGGGAAGGGATTAGTTTCCATTCCACAGGACAGGGGACAGGCTGCGTCTTCACCCTCCAGGGTCCTGGGGGTGGGGGTAGGTTCCTAGGCCTCAGCCTGAATGGCCAGCAGGGCTCCTGTGGCACAGCTTCTAGATTTTCTCTTTTGTTCCTTGTACTTCCTGGAACCCTAGTTGGCTGACTCGTTACCAACAGACAGCAGAACTCGGGGAGACTGGCTGGGAAGGCTGCAGCCCGGGCATTACATCCATGGTGTCCCTTGGATGAAAGCTCAGCCAGGCGCTCAGCTACTTTCCAGAGGTACTGTGGGCTGCCCTGTCCCAAGCAGCAGTCTCCTGGTGGTAACTGATTGTCTTGTCTGATTTTCAGGGAAAGTGACCTTGCAAACTTTCTTTTTATTCAAGCAGATCTATTTTGGTTTGTTTTCTCTCGCCTAAATGTTAGGCACCCAACCCAGTGGGTTTCACAAATTATTATAATTTATTTCCCATAATGTCAGTGCAAAGCAGAGGGTTCTTAAGAGAAAGCACTGCAGACCAGAATTTTTTTCTAGTTCGATTTCTTGCTCACATTTCTGTAATCATGTGTCTGAGCAGATGTGGATCCACGGCTTATCCCAGTCTTCACTGAGCTTCATATAAGGTAAGTACTGAGTGGCCTTCTGGTCTTATTCAAAATGGAGACTCCCGCAGCAGTTGAACTTTCATCAAGGCCCGTTGCAGCTGCTCATAGGTTACGAACATCATCACATTCCAGGCTCCCAGACGCAGAAAGGAAGGGGTAAATCTGGTGGAATAAAACCAACCACCGCATCAAGGAGTGGGCTAGCAAATAGATCCCCCTGCTTTCCTCTATGTGCACTGGTGCTAAAGGACCAGACCACTCATGGACCTTTTCTTTTCTCTTCGTTTCTTTTTGTATTCTCTCTCTCTCTCTCTCTCTCTCTCTCTCTCTCTCTCTCTCTCTCTCTCTCTCTCTCTCTCTCTCTCCTGATGGAGTCTCACTATGTAATTCAGGTTATGCTTAGGCTCACTATGTACCCTGGCCTGACCTCAAATTCATGGTGATCTTCCTGCCTCAGCCTCCCAAATGCTGGGATTACAGGTGTGTGCTACCATGCCCAGTTTATCATGAACTTTTTTCTTGTTTATTTGGTTTATTTCACTCAAAATTGTATTTTCCAGGTGAATCTATTTTCATACAAATGTTTCAAATTTATCATTCTTTGTAACTGAATAACATTTCATTATATATAGACACCACATTTTCTTTATCCAATCAATAGATGTGTATACAGCCTGTTTCCAGTATTTACTTATTATGAATTACGATACGGTAAACACTAGTAGACATTTATTGTTGTAGTATGTCTTAAGCTTTTGGCAGAAGATATCTAGCAGGGGGATAGATGGATTATATGGAAGTTCTAATCTAAGTACTGTAACCTGCCTAGCATTTCAAGAAATAGCCCAGGGACAGCTGTGGTCTGTTATTGAAAAATTCCAGAAAGCTGGGACTCCAGATAATGGATGGTAGCTTCACCTGTGGGCTCTCGGGTTGTTGCTTTCTCCCTTGCTTGGAACGCTATTGGTTGACTCCTGGATGAACCCAGTGTTAGGGAAGGGATGGAAGTTAATGGAGACCGTGGTCACGTTCATCATTGGGCACATGGTCCTCCTTTGCTGAAATGATTGTGCCTGAGATCGCACTGACTACACTAAATAAAGCTGATTTGCTTCAGGGCTTCGTTGCTCACTGAGGGCCAGTGAGTCCTCTGAGCTACCTTCATCGGGTCTTCTCGGCCTTCCTTTCAGCACCGACACATAACATTACCACAAGTGGGGCACAGTGAGGGGCATGAAGGACAACCATGGGTTAGTTAAAAGAGGCCTGATCAAGTGGGAAAAAGTATGCCCAGAGTAGATGAGACCACCGGGAAAAGTTCAGAGTAATGGGAAATTCCGTTTCAGTAGAAAATGAGTATGTCCATCTTATAAAGACATTACTCAGAGGAGTGGGGGTAAAGGTGAAACCAAAGAGTTTTGAAGAATTGTTTTTCCTTATAAAAAGACATTGTTTTTGATTTCAGTCTAAAGGAAAAGCTGCTCTAGACTCACAAGTTTGGAAGCAGGTCACAAAGGCTCTGCACAGAGCACACCAGCAAGGAGAGCCTGTCCCTTTAAGTGTGTGGTCTTTATGTAGCCTTATGTCCTTGGCTTTGGAGCCCCTGCAGTCTGACTCTGAGGAATCAAGTCTGCAGCCAATTCCTCAGGCTCAGGAAAGCAGTCTTTGGAGGGTTTCGGCTGATGAGGACATTGCAGAGCATGAAGGCAGCACCACGTCTGTTGATTTGTCCTTGTGTGATGAAGAGTCCGAAATGGAAAATTTGAAAGTAAAGTGGGCATTTCCGGCCCCTCAGCTTCTGTCCTCTGATTTTGAGGACTTTTTGAAAGCTTGGGAAAATGAGTTGGAGAAAGAGGCACGTAGTGCTCGGGAATTTTTTCATTATGTGGAACATTTGACACAGTTGATATCCTGATTGGTGGAGCCACTGGAGGTTTCAAGTCCACCCTCCATGCTTGCTAAGGTTCAACCTCTGCCCCTCCCCCAACTAATCCCTCAGCTCCTCCATATGAGTATGAGCAACCTGTTTCAGCTGTTGGGCTTGGGAGTGTAGTGAGCCGAGCTTTATTGCAGGGAAGAAACCAGGGAGACCCAGAGCCCTGTAGAATAACGCTGGGAGTTTGCCCTGTTGTGGTTAAGGCTTGTGCAGGTATTGCTTCTGAATCTCATACAGCTGATTTTTTTTTTTTAAAGAATTTTTTATTTTTTATTTATTTATTTTTTTCTTGTTTCAGAGCCTTTATTTGTTTATTCACTCATTTTTGTGGCCGGCTCAGCCCGCCCCGAGGGCAGGCCTGGCACAGCATGTGGTGCCGGGGATCGAACTGAGGTCCCTGAAGCCGCCCAAGCTTTCCCAAGCAGGCGCTTTAGACCACTGAGCCATTCTGCCGGGCCCCTCATACAGCTAATTTACTGCTGCCGCTTTCATTTGGATGGCCTCTTTCTAAGATGGTTGGAACTGGGAGAAAACCAGGGAAAGGCAAAAAAGAAAAAAAAAAAAAAAAAGGAGATAAAAATTGACCGCCATGTTGTGGCCTCAAAAAACTAATTTTAGGTCTGATTCTCTTCGCTCCAAGTAGAGCTCAATGATGGTAAAGCTCACCTGCTATTGCTGTCAGAAACCAGGCCAGAATAAGAGGACTGTCTTAAGAGGCCCACAGGCCATGCCCTGACTGCCAAGGCAGCCACTAGAAGTGAGACTTCACTCTGAGGCAAAGGCCCAGAGCTCAGACTCAGCTTCCCAGGTGGTCTAGTAGGACTGAAGGGCACTGGGCCTGCTCTTCCCTCTGGCTGGGCAGTCTCTGTCATCTCCACGGAGGAGCCCTAAGAAATCATGATGAAAGGAAAACCCAGCCTATTGCTGGGCATCAGCACAGGTCTCTTTGTTTTTCTCCAACCCTGACTTTGGTCAGCTTCCCAGGTGGTCCAGTAGGACTGAAGGGCACTGGGCCTGCTATTCCCTCTGGCTGGGCAGTCTCTGTCATCTCCACGGAGGAGCCCTAAGAAATCATGATGAAAGGAAAACCCAGCCTATTGCTGGGCATCAGCACAGGTCTCTTTGTTTTTCTCCAACCCTGACTTTGGTTCCAGTCATCATACCTCAAAAATTAGAATAAAACAAAATTAGTTTGCTGACGTCACTGTTCTCTTACAAGATGTAACTAAAAAAAGGAAAAATAGAGTATTGTGGTTCTCAAAATTTAGAGATAATTATAACTAAAGCTTGAGGAATTTACAATGAACTGTCATATCCATAAATAAAAGAGTCTAAGCCATTCTACCTACCCAAGATAAAATTGCCTGGTGTCTCTTGAGGGCCTTTAGGTAGAATCTCTGGAGAGTATCTCTGACTGCCATTTCCCAACTATGATCCCTTTCAGCCTGAAGAAGCTAGAGTGGTTATCGCCCATAAATCCCTTATGGAAGTTCAGGTTACATCTTCAGAAGGGGAATGTTGCAAGCAGCTGAGTTAGATGGAAAAATTATAGGCAGTCAGACAGGGTTAGGCTTTCAAAAAGAGATGACACAAAAGACAAGATATCTAGCAGCTATGGGAGGGACAGATGTTCCCACTGTGGGCCAAACCCAAACACCAAAGGTCAAACAAATGCTGACCTCCGTAAAGATTAACATCCAATATTAGTCATCACCCGAAGGGATCCATAAATAAAAATCATTTGGAGATCATCCACCAGAGATCGCTTTTGCTTCCTGCATTACTATGAGGGTTTTATTGTTATTTCTGGTGAATATTAAAGGTAATTTCAGTTATTGGATTTATACTTCAAATCTGCCACTCCATAGAAGAGTTCACTGATGGAAAAGTTTTGATATATAATAACACTGAGGTAAGGGAGGAAAAAAGGGACTTTTCCTTCTCAAGGAAAGGGCTTTAAAGGTGTAGACAGGATGTTTCCACTGCCAGATCTGCCATCCTGCCAGAATACCAATGCTGCTTATCTTAATGATTAGATACATTGGAAAATCTGTAGAGGAGAGGCAGCCTGGGAATTAGTTAATACTTCCAATAGAAGCATCAGATTGGAGCTCTATGAAGCTCTATTGGAGCTTTATGGCTCTGCCTAGATGGCAGAAGGAAAGCAATTGCGATGAAAGTACCTCATTAGTTAAAAAGAACACAACTCATTCTACTCAGGCATGTGTTCACCTCCTTCACCTATTGCTTATAAGCTCTTCTAACCATACTATTGCATGTCATCATTGTTCTTTATATGCATGTCTAAAATTCTCTATTAGCTTTAAATTTTCTAGAAATAACATCTACATCCTCAGGACAAAGAGCAGAATCTGACTTCCAATATAGCTACATTGTTTGAGGCAGGACTCCCCTTCCATGAGGCTGTTCCGTTTGCTGGAGGAGTTAAAGAAGAGAACAGGGGGAGTGAATGAATGCATGATAGGCATGCTCTTGGGAGTGGTGACCATCACCTCTACAGCTGCTGCAGTTGGGGTGGTGTTAAGCCAGGGCATGTAAACTGCTTATCGTAAGAAGTCAGAACAACTGTGGGCTTTTCAGGAAAATGCATGGACTCTAAAGCTAAAGAAGCCGGGCGTGGTGGCTCACACCTGTAATCCCAGCACTCGGGAGGCTGAGGCAGGAGGATTGGTGTGAGTCTGAGACCAGCCTGGGCTACAAAAGTGAGCTCAAGGCCAGCATGAACTGCATAGCAAGACCCTGTCTCAAAAAGACAAAAAAAAAAAAAAAAAAAAAAGGTTCTGAAACAAGAAAAAAATAAAGAATTAAAAAAAAATAAAGCTAAAGAATGTGGGACAGTTTCTTGTTATATTGAAATGTTGATCTACCGTGTGTTACCATTGAGATCCTGCCTCGTCAACAAGAAGTTGATGATGCTTTTGGGAGATGGTTGTCGGAGTTGTTTGGCACTGATCTGTTGCAGATGGTATTGAAAACCTTGATTCTTTTCATGTTACCCTACGGTTTAATGGAAGGTTGTGATGTGTGATCTCTGTGCTGTTTGGTAGTGAGGACAAACCCATCCACAAGTTATGGATTGATAATTGTAATCGTTGCCCTGATTTTTCAAATAATAAAAGTGAGGAGATATAACCTGATTAGCATTTCAAGAAATGGAGTATAATAAACAGGGCCCAGGGACAGCTGTGGTCTGTTATTGAAAATCCCAGAAAGCTGGGATAGGGGAGTCCCGGAAAGCTGGGACTCCAGGTGATAGACAGCAGCTTCACCTGTGGGCTCTCAGGTTGTTGCTTTCTCTCTTGCTTGGAACGCTATTGGTTGACTCCTGGATGAACCCAGTGTTAGGGAAGGGATGGAAGTTAATGGAAATCGTGGTCACATTTGTAACTGGGCACATGGTCCTCCTTTGCTGAAGTGATTGTGCATGAGATCACGCTAACTACACTAAAGCTGATTTGCTTCAGGGCTTCTTTGCTCATTGAGGGCCGAATCTCAGTGAGTCCTCTGAGCTACCTTCATCGGGTCTTCTCATCATTCCTTTTGGCACCAAAACATAACATTACAATCAGTACTTTGAGAAATCTTCATACTGTTTTTCATAATGATTGTACCAGTTTATAGTTATACTAATAATGGAGGAAGGTTTATTTTTCACAACTACACCAGCATTTATTATTGTTTGATTTCTCAATGACTGTCAGTCTTTTGGAGTAAGATGGAATCACAGTGTTGTTTTATGTTTTTTTCTAATTCCCAAAGGTGTTGAATACTTTTTAAATATGTTTCTTGACCATTTCTATTGCTATTCTATGGATACCATGGGAATTTTTTGAGATCCATTCAGTCTCCATTTTCTTTGCTGGAGGTATTTAGGCAGAAGTTGGAGGTAGAAAAGAACACCGAGGCAGGTTACTGTGTCTGGCAGTTAATCCTCACAATTCTATATGATAATTGTGTTGAGTGCTGTGTTTCTCTTTTAGAAACTGAGACTCAGAGAAACTAAAGAGCTCAACCAAAACCATATAGCTAGCACATAGCATCCATGAGCTTCAAATTCAAGGGCTGGCCTCACTGCCAGATGTTGGGCTTTCTAGTTCGTTTATATCTTGATTTCCCTCATCTGAGAAGGCTCTATGCTGGGACAGGGAGAACAGGGTCACCGTAGGGTGAAAACAGCAGGGAAACAAGCTCAGGCCCATATAGCTTTGGATGAATGATTCACTCTTTCTGAGCTTTGTTTTTCTCATCTTTAAAATAAAGTACAAATATTTACTTTTTTTCTCTCTTGGAGACAGGATCTTGCTATGTATGTAGCCTTGGCTGCCCTCGAACTTGGCTTTTTTTTTTTTTTTTTGTGATACTGGGGATTGAACTCAGGACCTTGCATTTGCCAGGCAGGTGCTTAAGCCACTGAACTATCCATAGTCCCTGCCCTCGAACTTGTGATGACCCTCCTACCTCAGTTTCCTGATTGCTGGAATTACAGGCCAGTGCCACCATACCTGGCCATCAGTATTTATATGATTTTCATATTGATTAATCAGTGTTGGACACCACACCACATAGGCCCCAGTTGGTCAGCATTCAATATATCTTACCTGTCTGTTGCCCTTTGAGTGAGGCACAGCACAAGGCCAGGTGCCAGCAAGGTAGATGTTCAGTGAATGGTTGACAAGTGAAAGTGTACCAGACAGCGACTACAGCCAAAGGCAGTAACACTTAGCAGAGTGGTCTGCCAAGTGGAAGATGGTTTTATTATGTCGTCTTCAAACTTGAGAACCTGTAATGGCTCTCATTTGCTGGTTGGATTCAGCCTAACACTGGGCAGCAGAAAACCATCTGTCAAAGACATCAGTGAGGTAAATCTCTTCCTCAGTCCATGTGGGAACCTATTGGCTGGGTCAGCAGTTGATGAGATAACTTAAGGTGCTCAGTGCAAGGCCCAAGGCATAGAGACTCGGCCACAGGGCAAACGTAAATAATGCACATTGCTGAGTGCTTGTTTAGTGCTAGTGAAATGAAAGAGAGATGGGTCACCAGTCCTTGGCTCTGAGGAGCTTGGACTGTAGCATGATAATAATTTAAGATTATGAATATTGTAATATAAGGCAGGCAGTGATAAATACCATAAAAATGCAATTGAGCAGTGTTGCCTAAGTGCACAGGGAGGAAAGAAAATTTATAGATATGTATTAGGAAGGAGATAGCATTAGAGTAGTCTGGCAGGATGGCTAAGACTCATACATAGTGAGGGAAAAGCATTCCAGGCAGAGGGAACAGCAAATGCAAAGGTATAGACAACATAAGTGCTGGCATAGTGATGAGCGTGGCACTTCTGCTACCATGAGTGTGGCAGTCAGTAGTCACAGTAGTAGGTTCTGGAAGAGTCTCAGGAGTACTAACAACCTTTCTCTACTTCTCCCCTTCCCAAAGTGTTTGGGATTAGATATATTCTTTTTCCTAGCCTTAGGTTGCTTTCCTCAGTAGGGATCCCTTAACTGTCCAAATCAGGTTTTGTTCACTTAAAAAAAAATATTGTTCTTTATATTTCTTTGTGAGATTTAATCTGAACTGCAACCCCAGTTGGATCAGTGGTAGGTACTTGAGATAAAAAAGAAGCCTGAGTTTTGGGAAAGGGAGTCCTGAGGATGGGAGGGGGAGGCTTACCCCTTGTAGAAGGCTGTAGGGCCCTCCTGGGCCACCATCCTCAGCATACAGTGCAGGGGGCTGCGGTACTGGCCTGGGGGTGAGTTCATATACCGGGTCTTCACCACATCCACTGGAGAAGCCACCACTGTGGCACAGAAACCAGCTCCAAAGGCAGAGACAAAGTGGCAGGGGAAGTTGTCTGTAGGAGGGTGGGGAGAGCAGATAGCAGGAAGTGAATGTTTTGTGCTGTATTCCAAGTGTATTTCTTTATCTCCATTTCAACCTTGAACTCCTTGAGCATAAGACAGAATCATTCATCTCTCATAGCATTCAAGGCTGAGCTTTTGGTGAGTCCTGACCAACTAGAACTGAGCATCCTAGAGCCAGAAAGCCACCCAGCCCAGTAGCCTCACTTAGGAAAGTGAAATCAGAGCCAACACTGTTACTTGAAGATATGCAGTGAATAGTGATGCTGGTCTTAAAACCCAAGGCTCTGGCCTCCAGCCCAGGCCTTTCTTTCTCATCAATGTTTTATACTGGGCTCTGTTCCTCTCCTACTTTCTGCTAAAACCCAACTGTCCTTGCCATTTTATCTGAAGACAAGTCTGAAAATGTCCAAGATTTGTTGCTGTTGGATGTCACTCCTCTTTCTCTTGGTACTGAAGCCACTGGTGGCGTCATGACAGTCCACATCAAGCGCAAGGCCACCATTCCTACCAAGCAGACCCAGACCTTCACTGCCTATTCAGACAACTGGCCTGGTGCGCTCATTCATGTATATGAAGGTGAGCGTGCCATGACCAGTGATAGCAACCTGCTTGGCAAGTTTGAACTCACAGGCATATCTCCTGCACCCCGTGGTGTTCCTCAGCTTGAAGTAACTTTTTTTTTTTTTTTTTTTTTTTTTTGTGGGACCAGGGTTCGAACTCACGACCTTGCACTTGCCCAGCAGGCACTTGTGCCTCGGAGCTATCTCCCCAGCCCCCGAAGTAACTTTTGATAATGATGCCGGTGGCACCCTCAATGTTTCTGCAGTTGATAAAAGTACCAGAAAAGAGAAAAAGATTACTATCACTAATGATAAGGGCTGTCTGAGCAAGGAGGACATAGAGTATATGGTCCAAGAAGCAAAAAAGTACAAAGCTGAACATGAGAAGCGGAGGGACAAAGTATCCTCCAAGAATTCATTGGAGTCCTGCGCTTTCAATATGAAAGCAACTGTTGAAGAGGAAAAACTTCAGGGCAAGATTAATGAAGATAAACAGAAGATTCTTGACAAGTGTAATGAGATCACCAACTGGATGGGTAAGAATCGGACTGCAGAGAAAGAAGATTTGAACATCAGCAGAAGGAGCTGGAGAAGGTCTGCAATCCCATCATCACCAAGCTGTGCCAGGGTGCGGGTGGCAGGCCTGGAGGAACGCCTGGGGGCTGCCCTGGTGGAGGAGCTCCTGCTCTGGTGGTGCTTCCCTGGGGCCCACCATTGAAGAGGTTGATTAAGCCAACCCTAAATTGCAGATATAGCATTCTTCCACAGCCAATAAAATGGAAGGACCTGAATTTGTAGCAAATTTTATGACAGTTATTAAAAGTTGAGCTGCTATAGTAAAGTACTGGGCATCCTCAATACTTGAATAATGGAACATATATACA
>PVJA010042982.1:0-17027 GCA_004027025.1 Myocastor coypus | reverse complement strand
AAAAAAAAAAATCTAACAAACAAATAAAAAAACCCAAACATTTTTTAGAGGCTGGGGAGATAGCTTGGAGGGCTAAGCTCGTGCCTGACAAACACAAGGAACCAGGTTTGATTCCCAGTACTGCTAGAGCTGACCACTGATATGGTGTGGTCGTGCGTACCTGTAATTCCAGTGCTGCAGAGGCTGAGACAGGAGGATCACTATGATCACATAGCAAGAGCCTGTACCAAATAAGTAAAGAAAGAAAGAAAAAATAAAACAAACTTTTTCAGCCTGTAGAATTTTTAAGCCATTGTTGAAGGCATATTCTGCTAGAGAAACATTCTTTTGGTGTTCTTGAGCCTGAGTATATCTTTGTCTTTTCATTTTTGAAGAATAGCTTTTATGGATATAGTTCCTTTCTTTAGGTACTTTAAATAAAAGTTTCCACTTTTTATGGCCTCTATGATTTTATAAGAGAAACTTGCTGTTCTTTAATTTTTTCGTTGTTAAAGAAATGCTCCTTTCTCCTTCCCTTTCCTTCCCCTTCTCTCTCTCTCTCTCTCTCTCTCTCTCTCTCTCTCTCTCTCTCTCTCTCCCTCTTCCCCTCAGTTTTATTACCTTCTGGCTCCTTTTTGAATATTAGATTCTACTGCACTGGCAACATGGTGGAAGATGGCTGCCTGAGTGATTCTGGAAGATCACTCAGACCCAGATAGCCTTCTCATGATTGCAGCCTTAGATGAGAGCTAGGCTGTAACTTCCTGCGAAACCCTGAGGCAGAACCACCTAGGCAATTCTTGACCCACAAAAAGCATGTGTGAATAGTTTCTTATGTGAAGTCACTAAGTCTTGAGGTAATTTATTAGGCAGCAATAAATGACTAGTACAAAATCCCACTAATTATTCGTTGTCCGAGCATTTTAGTGAAGGCCAACCCCACATGAGCAGCAAAAAGAGTCAGGAGAGTTCAGGAAGAGGAAGTTTATAACTTCTTCCATAATCAAAGAAGAGGGGAGAAAGATGTTAACTTATCTTTTCCTGTGATATTGCCCCTCAAACCCTTTGAGCAGGGGCTGGATGCAGGGCATGACAAATACAAGAGATTGTGAAGCTCAGCCGGGATATAACTGTCAAGAAACAAAAGGACAATTTTCCTCCTCCACAGGATTACAAGTGCACCTCAATGGAAGAAATATAGCCCAAGCCAGAAATTAAATTGGATGGTGTCAGACAAAAAATATTACAGGTGGCCCAAGACTTGTCAGGAGAAGACAGGCATCAGTTCCACTGAGCCATTATGACAGGACTACAGGACTATGTGGACGCTGTCTCTCTTCAACACTTCATCAGAACACAATCATAACCAGCATGGATGAAATTAATCAGCAGTTAATATTCACAACAGAAGACAGTGGGAAATAAAACAAGACTCCTCCTCTGATGCACAGAAGCGGCTGGTCATGTGGAGCCTGAAATTCATAACTGTTGACTACTTCCCGGGAGTGGCTGATGTAATCGGAGAACTCGTGCTGATGTGCATTAACGATGTGGGGACTGGGAACACTGACAGGCCCTCTGAAGTCAGCCAGCTTTTACACCACGTTAATGACGGGTTCTCATTCATTGGCAACACAGAGGTTTCTAAGAAGCTGTATACCTTGAAACAGAGCCTGCCCAGAGTGGAGAATGCTTGCTAGGCCCTGAAAGTCAGCTTCAGAAATTCCAAAACTCACCCTGGGAGATGTGTTTTCAGTTAAGACAGAAATGACTGAGCAGGAGGACATTTCTTAGAATAGTACCTCCTGAGACAGATCCATTTGTGAGATTGTTACTTATAAGACAGTTTTATTTTGGCTTTTATGTAGAAATGTTCACAAGTGTACTTGTTTCAAAGGATAACCAAGCTGTACATAAAATGTTCCAAATGAATAATTTCCTATTCATGAAAAGTTGCACACAACTATTTGCCTAGATGCATATTTGAACTTTTGCTGCCTGTCCTTTATCGCTTACTGTGATGTGTGGCCATGCTTCTGATCGCACATTCTGCCATATGTGTTTCAATTTACTTTTTGTAAGTTTTATAATGATCCTTTTTAGTGGAAGCCATTGAAGTTGGTAATTTTGTTACATATAGAAGAGATTTCTTAATTTTCTAGGCTTGAAATCCTGTTTAAATTTCTTAGATATTGTGCTAAGCCTTGAAAATAGTTTTACCGGAGCTGGCAAGCTAGCTCAGCAGACTAAAGTGCATGCTTAGGGAAGCTTAGGCAAGCGCAGGGACTGAGGTCTGATCCCCTGCATCACATGGTGTGCCATCCCCACTCCCAGGACAGCCTGAGCCAGCCAGAGTTGGCACGCCTGTACTCCCAGTGCTGGGGAAGCTGAAAACAAGAGGATCACCTTGAGTCCAGTTGCATAGTGAGAGCCTGCAACAACCAAATAGATTAAAAAAGAAGTTTTACTCCTTGGAGCATTTAAAATTAATACTATAATGGATAAGTTTTAAAATACCATAGTAAGAATTCATATTAAATTTGGGGCTATTTTGAATTTATATGAAACAAACAGCCTTCTAGAAAAATTGACATATATTAATCACAACATTTATTTGTTGTCCTTTATCACAGAAGATCTAATGGAGAATTAGAGCTAACAGTGTAATATTTTCACTTGATAAAATTCAGTTGGACTGTATGTTTGTATGTACAGCTGAAAAGCTTTCAGTAGTGGTAATTATTTTTGGTAAATCTTTTTGATCATTATATTAGGTATGATAAGAGGCTTTCCTATTTTAATATATAATGGAAGTTACATTTAAATAATTATGAAATTTTGAAATACTAAGCTAATCAAACCCTTAGCATTATCCCATAGTGTTAATAGATAAAATTGCCAAAGAAAATGCATTGTGTATCATTTAGCAATAAGACAATGTAGTTTTTAGTAACCCTTGGCATTGGGATTTGTCTTCTGGTGTTAGTCATGGATCATCACTTGTGGTATGACATGATTTGGGTGTAATGTGACTAGCTGGCAGCTGGACATTTCTAGTTGGCTTTATGAGTCCTGAGAATTCAGACACTGAATTTTATTTTTAAAGGATAATCTCTGCTTATAATAGCTGATTCTTTAAAAAATGTATATTTTCAAGAAATAGCTCCTAAAGGGCAATGAAATACAGACATGCCTGATAGATTGGTTGGTTGGTATTTCTTGGTGATGGTGGACTTTTCAATTTGTAATCACTATACTGCTGAATTATAATCAGCCCCATTACATATATTTTATTTCTTCTACCACTTGAAGTTAAATTTTATAATGTTAAAAAAGTAATAATGGGTTGATGTTTTGCAAACGTTTAGAGCAACTCTTTTGAATAAAATGTTAAAATACAAACAAAGCAAAGCAAAACCAAAATCCCGCTAATTAAATCACTATTTCACAAAGTAGTTAAACGTACAATATAGTGGAAAACATGTTATCAAGATACACAGGGAGCGCACGCCTGTAATCCCAGCACTTGGGAGGCTGAGGCAGGAGGATCCGTGTGAGTTCGAGACCAGCCTGGGCTACAAAAGTGAGCTCAAGGCCAGCCTGAACCACATAGCGAGACCCTGTCTCAAAAAAAAAAAAAAAAAAAAAAAAAAAAAAAAAAAAAAAAAAAAAAAAAAAAAAAAAAAAAAAAAAAAAGATACACAGGGAATGTTTAAATTTTTAAAAAAATTACAGTAAAACTACATTGCTATTAATCCCCCATCAAAATACTTCTCTGTGTGTCTGGTTAGGCAAATGCAGGGACTGGGGTTCAATCCTCAGACCCCCATGCCATGCCAGGCTTGACCCAGGGTGCACTGAGCTGGCCACCCTGTCTGGGGGTGGTGGTGCATGTCTGTAATACCAGTGCTGGGGAGGCTGAGAAGAGGAGGATCACTACGAGTCTGGGCTGCATAGTGAGACCCTGTACAAAATACATTTTAAAAAAGACAACAAAAATACTCCTCATTTCAAACACAGTTATCCCATCGTTCTTTCTGGTTTTTGAAGAGGTTCTGGAAGTCTCTTTTGTGAATGTCTTAATGAGGTACATTGAATAATACAGTGAATGCTGATGTTGAATGCTATCTGAAGGTAAGACAGGCTTGGAAGAACAGTATGTTGTGTCCTTATCTATCTTATTCACTAGATTGGACACTGTACAATTTCTGGTTTTTTCCTAAAGTCAAAATGACCAAGAAAAGTAAACATTTTGAATCAACTCAGGGCATCAAGGGAATCACTACAACATCACTAATGACACAAAAGAGGACTTTCAGAACTTCTTCAAAAAATGACAAGAATGGTGGGAAAGGAGAAACTCTGTGGGGAATTAATGCCAATAATGTGCCCTTCACTGTAAAAAAATTTGAAAAATGTAAGCATTTGCTGTATGTTTTGATCACACCTCGTATTTTATTTCTATAGTTGGATGGACCTACTGGTATGCGATTTTCAAGGAAGCTGAAGTTTAGAAAAGGGAGGATCATGCCCGAGTGAATCACATGAATGCCCTACAGGCATTGCTGTGCTGGAAGAATGTATAGAGAACACAAAGGAAGGAATTTGGTGCAATATGAGTGGGTGACCAGGAAAGCTTCCTACAGGAAAATATCGGAGCAGTGTGTGAAAAGAAGTGCGATAATAGAGTCTGAATGAAGGTCTTTATTTATTTATTTATTTATTTCTTGCTTCAGAACCTTTATTTGTTTATTCAATCATTTTTATGGTCGGCTCAGCCTGCCCTGAGGGCAGGGCTGGTGAAGCGTGTGGTGCCGGAGATTGAACCACGGTCCCTGAAGCCGCCTAAGCTTTCCCAAGCAGGGGCTTTAGACCACTGAGCCATCCTGCCGGGCTCTGAATGAAGGTTTTAAGTTCATATATTCTACCTACTTTGGAAGCCAAACAAGCGGCTGTTCATCTTTGTTTGATGTGCCCAACAAGGACTCTTACTTGGTGGGAGGCTTTCTATTTCTCGTCAAAGTTGGACTATGTTTTCCTGGTGTGTCTGACTTGGTTTCTTGCCCATTTGTATAGGCTAGACATTTGCCAAAAATGCTCCCTGCTTTCTTTAGTGTCCTTTATTCATCATGTAGTGAACTAAGTAACTGATCTGTCAAATACTGTATGTACCACCTGCTTTAAGAAGTATTCCCTACTGCCATAGGTGGAGCTAGATAATATCCCTCTAAGCTGCTCCTTCTCATGCATACTCTTTACATGCATTATTTTCATTGTGCATCTGCTTCAATATATTTTTTTGATTTCAGAAGGTAGGCTTTATATCTTACTACAATGGTCTTATTATCAACTGTTTTATCAATTCAGCAAACATTAGGATTGTCATAGTTTGGATACTGAATGTCTTGTGTGTTGAAGGGGCTCCAGCAGGGGTACTGTTGGAAAGTAGTGGGGTAGGACTAATGTGAGGAAGTTGGGCCCCTGGTGTACCTTGGAGGAGGTTCTGGGACCCTGTCCCTGGAGTTCATCCTACAGCCAAGAAGTGAATAGTTTCCTCTCTTCCACATTTGCACCACAATGTGCCACTTCATCAAATTCTCAAAAGCAACTGCGGCAAACTACCATAGGCCGAAACCTCTTCAACCAAGAGCCCACATGAACCTTTCCTTTTTATAATTTTATTAGCTCAGATGTTTTGTCACAGTAATAGAAAACTAGCTTTTACAAAAACCTACTATTTGCCAGGCATTAGTAGGCATTAAAAATACAAAAGTGATTGAGTGAAATATTGCCTGTATGTGATTCTGAGTGATAGGATAATTATGAAAAAAAGTTTTCCCACAGTTTAAGGAAAAGGCTACTCAATATGCTGGGGCTCGTAGGAGAATTTAAGTAGGAGGTAATACTTGAATTGGTCCTTGAAACATAACTGTGAGTTTGCTGGGAGAATGAGTAGAGTAAGTAAAGTCTATTGAAACACACATGTGCAAAGCCCTGTAGGTATGATGAACTACTGGGGCACTGGAGAAGCAATACAAGTTTAGTATTTTACTGGTGAGTGAAGAAAGGAGAAAGATATAAGAGAGACGAAAGTAGAGAGGTTCGCAGAAGGCTTTGAGCCAGCCTAGGCAGCTTTTATATTATCCTACAGGCAATAGTCCATTAAAACTAAGAGGAGGAAAGTCTAATGATTATGTATTTGCCATCCCCAAAACTCACTTTGGGATGGCAAGATGCAGTAGAAGAGATGATATTGAGCTGGAAAGACCAGTGAGGAAGCCATTATGACAAGGCGAAGTACAGTAATGAATAGGAATAGACAAAACCATCTAAAATTTTTCCTTAGTGTAAAACAAGTCTCATTCCCTTTGGAATGGAAATGAAATGGCGGAGTCAGGAGACAGTCACGTGGTTGAGGTTCAGCTGTCCTTTGATGGGTGAAATGCTTTGGGCAGAGTGAGTGGGCGGACTCATTCAAGTAAGAAGAAAATATGAGCATGTTCTGTGTGTGGAAATGATTGTCCAAGGGACTAAAACAGCAGTTTTTATTTAAAAGCTCCCACTCACTTCTATGGCCCCTGATGCAGCTTGGGCCTATGGAGTGCTTTATCTGCTGTTTCAGGTGTGGTCATACAAAGTATCCTGTCAGGCTTCGTCTGTCTTACTTAATGTGGTGAAATCTTATTGATTTCACAGATATGAGCTAACTGTCCTCCCTGAGGAACCAGAAGCCTATAATCTCTGTATATTTCTGAGGGTAAGGGCTTTCAATGATATACTTTTCTGGGCCCTCAACTTACAAATATGTATTTTTAAAAACTTAAGCCATGGAATTCTTTTTAAAAACTTTCTTAGAGTTGAATTTATTCTTTTTATTTATTTTTTATTTTTAAAAGAGAGCACAAATTAGAATTAAAACGAAAAAATTGCAAGTGACACAGAATTTCACTTAACAAAGTAGTATGAATTTCATAGTGTTTGTTGTAAAACATAGTGTTGTCTTCCAACCAGTTATTCGTATTACCAGATACATACATGAAAAATTGGAAGAAAAGAAGAAAGAAATGTATAAGAGGTTAAGAAGAGAAAAAATGCAAACAATTGAAAAAACGAGATGCAACCAATTAAAGCAGTAACTGCTTCTTCCTATAGACCAGCAGAAATGCACAGTACAGTTGTCCAAACCATCTTGCTTATATACATAGATAAATCTCTTTCCTCCACTCCCTCTCCTGCCCTTCTCCTCAATTTAGTAACTCTTTCCTTTTGAATAAGTTCATTTTCTTTTCCCAGTATCTATTGCACCTTTCAGATGCCACTTTTTCTTTCAGGTTCTTACACTAAGGAGACAATAGGAAGTTTGCACATGTGGGTGTGGTTTATTTCCCTTAAGGGTATGTTCTGTAATTGCATCCACTTACAGACAAAGACTCAGAAGACTCAAATTTATCCCATTTTATAGCTGAATAACATTCCATTGTGTAAAAATACCACATCTTTATCCATTCTTCAGTTGATGGGCATCTGGGTTTTTCTTTCCCCCAGGACTTAGCTATGACAAATTGCACTGCTATAAACATAACACTCTATCATCTGGGCCTAGGAATATTCTAGGCTCCTTTCTCAGCACCCTTGTAGTACAACTGGCCCCTTCTCACTTATCCTGAATTTTCATACACTACCTTGCCCAAGAGACTGTTTGACATAGTTGATACCAGGGAGGTCACCTACAGAAGGCACCTTGAAGGGTTTTTCGTTGTTGTTTATTTTTACTTCTGTTTATCCCTATTTCCATTAGAAATGAAACATGCCATAGGAATGGAGAGTTTTGCCTTGTGTTGTGGTGTTCTGAATTGAAACTTGTTGTAGAGTGGGCCAGGAAGTATTCACTTGGTAATTTTCTTTCTTTTCTCTCCCCCAGTGAGTATCAGTAAATATAACAACTCTGAGAGAAAGTCATGTGAGTATCATAGAGTTTTAGAAAGAACCAGGGAGAGAGTTTAGTCTAATTCATTTAGCCATAAGTTTATGAGGAGTTTCAGTACCCTCTCTATCTCTTTCCTTTTCTCAGAATTATAATTCACAAGTGAGATAATTGATACCGGGGGGAATATTAACATGCTTTCTTTTTTTAAACGAAAAAATGATGTCAGAGTTATGTCTAATTTGATTCATTGGTTTAACAATGAGCAATTGCTTTCTTTACTAAATTATATAGCAGATTCTTGTCTTCCTTTTGGGGTTCTGGGGAATGACTGACGGTAGGATTGTATACTGAGCAACATTATCTGCCCTTTTTATTAATTCAACACATTTTTGAGGTAGGGTCTTGTCAAGTTGTCTAACCTGGCCTTGAGTTTGCAATCCTCCTGTCTCATCCTCCTGAATAGATGGTGCAGGTATGCATGAACAAGTTCAGTTTATGGGAGACATATTACATAAATAGCTTATGCTGATTGTACAGCTTCAAGATTTAGAAGAAAATATATTTAAATGTAAGATTAGCTATTAAATGTTTTGATTAAATTTTAAACTTCATTTGAGTATTTTTTAAATTGGCATAAGAATTATATTTATTTATAGAACATCACATATTCAATACATTTATACCTGGCATAGTATTAAAATTAAGGTAACCATATCTAGTGCCTCAAACTCTTTCAATTTTTTTTTTTTTTTTTGTGGTGAATATATTCCCAAAATCATTTTTCTAATTCTTTTGAAAATAATTTTATTTTTTTTGGATCTCTCATGTTGCCTTAAAGGTGGGTCTGGGGATTGAACTGCTGTCCCCTGTGCCAGACTGGGATTGCCTGAGCAGGTGCTTAAACCACTGAGCTAACCCGAAAGCCCCCCTCTAACTCTTTTGAAATACACAGTATGTTATATTGTCTATATTTACCCTACCATGCCACAGAACATTAAGATGTATTTGTCCTAGTTATTCATGACTTATTACCTGTTGATAAATCTTATCTCTCACTTTGCCCTACCCTACCCAGCTACCGGTATCTACTGTTCTACTGCTGACCTCTTTGAGAGTGACTTCTTTAGATTCCACGTGTCAGTGAGATTATGTGGTATTTGTCTTTCTATGCCTGAGTTGTCTCAGTTCACATTCAGACATCCAGATCTATCTATGTTAATACAAATGACAAGACCTTATCCTTTCTAATGGCTGAATGGTACTCTATTATGTTTATATGCCACATTTTCTTTATCCATTCTTAATTGGTGGGCAGTTGTGTTATTAGCTGTTGTGAGCAGAGCTGTGTTAGACATGACAAGGCAGACATTTCCTTTTATTTCTTTTCTTTGTCTTTTTGAGACAAGGTCTTGCTATATAGTTCAGGCTGGTCTTGAACTCACTTTGTAGCCCAGGCTGGTTTCAAACTCACAACCTTCCCCCTCCCTCAGCCTCCTGAGTGGTAGAATTGTAGATATGCACCACCATGACATTTTTTTGTCTTGGTATCTGGCCTAGACAGTTCTTTGATATACTTATTGCGGTTTCTTTGGATATACAGCCAGTAGTGAGATCTCTGAATCTTACAGTGGTTGTATTTTTAATTTTTTTGAGGAACTTTCTAAATGTTCCCATAATGACTGTACTAATTTATTTTCCTAACAAAAGTATTTAAAAGTTCCCTTTTCTTCACATCCTAACCAGCACTCATTATCTTTTATCTTTTTAATAATAACCATTCTTCCTGGAGTAAGATGATAGTTCACTGTCCCCTTGATTGTACTTTCTTAATGATTGGCGATATTGGGCATTTCTTCCCTCTGTCTGTGGCCAGTTGTCGGTTTCTTTTGAGAAATGTTTATTTAGGCCCATTACTTTAAATATAAGAATGCACAATAATTTTATAGTGGTTGCTTTGACAGGGCACCTACATCTTTCCTTCACCCAAAAGTACAATTTCATTAGCTGCTTGGATTAGTGCCAGCTTGCAGCCCTGTGTCTGATAATGCCTCTGTTGAGGAGGTCTGGATTCCCAGGGCTCTGGCTTTGCCTGCAGTCACCTATGCAGTGACTAGCCCCGTTCAGGGGCTCAAAGTCTCTACTTCTTGCTTCTACTTGCTACATCTCTGAAGGGCCAACCTGGCTGTAGGTCACAAACCAAAGAACGTGACTCTGAAAGAGCAAAGGCTCTATCTTGTTATCATTTGCTAAGCATCATTGAAACCCTTTCAGATTTGCTTCACAGAAACTGAGAAACTGAGTAACTGTAATCACTGGGTAATGATTGTTTTGAGTGAATTAGGTGATTTCCATTTTTTCACTTTCACCAAAATCGCAGAAGGATCAAATTGAATTGTCAAGTGCTGGATATTAAAATAATTTCTGATGATAGCTTATTATCTGATTTCTAGGTGTAACTGAAAGAATCCAAACCATTGAGTCAATTGCCATAATTTGCAATTGCTAAACTTTCATCTCCTGTGTATTTATGTGAGCGTGGTTTCTCAGTTTAGTTTATAGAGACATAAAATAGTCATGTATTTGTGGTGTTGTCGCATGAAGTATTATTTATCTAGAAATAAATCAACTTCATTTTCATACAAGTTCTATTCACCAAAGTTGGTAAATTCTAATGAAGTTGTATTTCTATATATTACTCAATGAATTGTATACTACTGACAGTTCTAGTTGTAATTCAACCTAGGAGAATTTTTAAATCAAAGTTCTATAGTCACAGGAAATAAAATAAAATGACATTTAAAACTGTATTATATGAAGGGAAATATGGTAAGTTAATAGCTAAAATGTTTCAAATATTTCAAAATAAATATGGAAACCACTGGTGCTATCATGTTTGCCGTAACCCTGACTCAGTTGGTTTTATAGAACTGTGGAATCTCCTGGTGAAGGCCCAGGGACAGCAGCATTGAGGTGGCCCCACCCTGAAGTTTGGACCAGGGGTCTCTGGAAGGCTGTAGAAGACTCCACACTTAGCTTTTCACTGATTTAAGAAGGAGGACAGCATCCTCTTCATTTGCTCATGCAGGACGGCAATGCAAAATGTACTTTGAAGGGGAACACATGAAGGACACTGCTCTATGGGAACTCCTGTGGTAACTCAGGTTAAAGCAGGACGTGAAATTAGCTAAGGCCTGGCTACACCCAGGCATACATTTCTTTAGTGACTCAAACTCTCACGTTGTCTTTCAGAGACAACTTCCAGAGTCCTCTCAAGGTCTTCTTGATAACAGCTTTTCAAGCACATACCCAGAGATGAGGCCAGATCATCTGGTCAATAACCACCATGTGCTCAGCATGCCACAAGACCCAGGACTTGCAAAGTGGCATGCCAATCCTCTGTGCTTACATAAGGAACTTTACCACACCCCATTCTCACCTCCCCATCTACAAACAACTACCCCTCCCTCCTTTCCTATTAATTCCCCTGCTACCAACTGATCAGGGAGGCAGATGGGAGCTCCCTCTTAGCTCTTGGTCTCTTCATTCACTCACTACTATAATGCTCTTTCATTTTGTGAACATCTTGGCTTCTGTGGATGTAGGGCAGGGAACATATGCTTGATCTCAACTGTATGCACAGAGATGCTTTGCTTCTGTGTAATGATGATAGACAGTCTCCATCAGCAATTATTGAGTCACACTGTAGTGACATGCCGATCTATTTTGGTCCTTATTTTTAAAATTTTGTCTTAGTACAAGTATGCAGTACATAATATTTACATGTGCATGTTGGTACATGTATGTAGCATATCTGAATTTCTTCTTTTTCTAGGATTTTTTAAAAGAATAAAAATAATGAAAACATTAGAAATGATGCAGAATTTCCAAAAACAAGGTGGTAGGAATTCAACAGTGGTTGTTATATTACACATTAATTCTTTGCTTCATCCCTGTTTTTCAGGCGCCTACCCCACTGCAATATTTATATTGGAGACACTGGAACTTATAGTAAAATTCTATACTATAGTGATGCTCAAAAATATTGGAACATAGAGTTAAAAGCTTCCTATCCTTAGTCAGAGTGATAAACACATAAGAAGAAGCGAAAAAACCAGGGAGCTTACTGTGTAATAAAGGGTCTGTCTGGTCTTTGCCTCCTTACTGAGAAGTGGCCTCATCACTTGGACTTTCCTGCATGACCAGAAAATAACTTCATTATTCATGGTGGGCCCTGGTACTTTAACAGGGTGGTTCATCTGTGGCATTTGATAATTTATACTTGTGAAGTGACTCAGGACATGGGGTCAGTAACATCAGAAATGTCACCTATGTGCTGAGAGGCTTGCGGCTTTGGGTTACGGCAGTATCAGCCTGACCTCTGGAGTATGAGGATGGAGTCGAGATCACCCCTGTGGGCAACAGTTCCACTAATGATGACTTTGCCATAAATCTTGATGGGACTCTGAACAGCAAAGCACGGATGAGCTTCTCTAATGGTAAATCTCTGCACATGGTCACATGTCATGTGGCAGGAGGATAATCCACCCTAATGCCATGGAAGAGGACGACAGAGAAATCAAGTCTGGAATCCTTACCCTGGCCTCATGGGTCCTCTCTTTGGCTGGTTCTGATTTACACTGCTTTGTTATCACAGAACTGTAATAAAAAATACGGTGACTTGCTTCTGAGTTCTTTGAATTATTCTAGTAGGCCACAAAACTTGAAGATGGATTGGGAACGATTGGGAACCTTCTCGTTGTCACCCAGTTGGTTAGAAGGCAGTAAGGTTTGGGGACTGTGGCGCTTTCAGACAGTATCTGAAGTGAAGGAATCTTGGGAGACAGGGCCTTCCTTTTGCCTGAGTCTGGGCAGTTGGTGTCAGAAGTCACTGAATGTTAACTCTCCTCCAATTAATTCTATCCAAGCGTATTAGTAAAATTAGATCTAAGCTTTTCCTCCTTCCCATGCAGATGGATGTTTAAAACTGCCATGATGCTGCCGCTGACATTAGGTCCCTGAAGGGCGGACAAGGTTAAACGTAGAACCCCCACATCACGGTATTCGGAGTTTTCTGAGATTACTTATGCTGAAAGCCGAGGCACAGTGCCTAGGTGCGATTTGACTGGGTTTGGTCTTGCGGGAGGAGAGTTTCTTTCTGTGGTTTTGAAAGTAGAGGTGTGGGATGGTGCTTTCTCCCAGATGAGAATCTGAGCTTATCTCAGGATACCAGCCACACAGGCCCTGGCCCTAGTGGTGGTGAACTGATTTTCCTAAACTTTTAAAAATTTTATTTCAAAGAGAATAGAAAATAAGACATTAGAAACTATACTTATTTTCAAAAAACAAATAAGATGATAGGCTTTCAGCAGTGGTTGTCATATAGCACATTGTTGTCTTTTGAGAGTCCCAGGCCTCCAAGAATATTGTCATCCCGTTGCTTTCCAATGAAGGCCTCCATGTGACACAGTTTTTTTCCTCGGAAACCATTTATTGATAAGCCATCCTGAAACTCTTGTTTGGAAGGTTATGAACTAAAGACAAGGGGATGTGTTTACATATCTGGGTGCACTTTCAAAGTAAGTGTGCAGCTAAAATGAGAGTCAAACAGGCATGGCTGCCTCAAAGGGTCTTCCCTAGCTCATAGGGGAAGTTTCTGTTTTTGGTTTTTGCAAGTAACAGAGCAATACACTAAGAGATCGGTGGAACTCTCAACCTATCTCCTCTCTTTCTTTCTTTCATTCATTCTTTCTTTCTTTCTTTCCTTCCTTCCTTTCTTCCTTCTTTCTTCTTTCTTTCTTTTGATATGATCCTGCTATGTGGCAAGTTCATGGCGGTCCTGGCCTCTAACTCAAGGCAATGCTGCTGTCTCAGCCTCCTAGAGGGCCAAATTTACCTATGTTTCTAAGATCAGAATTTAGATCAGGTTATGAAAGTTTGTCCTCTAGGATTGGCATGGACTGAATTGTGTCCTTTTACCCTAGATTCATATGCAGACACCCTAACCCCCATGTGACAAGTACTTTGAGTATTTCGAGAAGTGGCTTTTAAGTGACAAATAAGCTTTTAAGAAGTCATCATCCTCACAGTGAGATTTGTGCCACCTTAAGACACATTTGGGCTTCTCTCTGCCACATTAAGACAGGTTAGAAGGAAGCCACACATAAGCAGGACAAGGGTCCAGGAACAATACTAGCTGACACTTTGATCTTGAACTGCGAGGAGAAATTTCTGTCTTCAGGAAACTGTGAGAATACATCTCTATCATTTCAGTCACCTGGTTTATAGTACATAGTTAAAGAAGGTCAAGTAGATTAAAAATTGTTCATGGTAATTTAGCTCAAAACTTGGTGAATCTTTTACTAATATTTCACGTTACCATTTTCATCTATGTTATTGGGAAACCAAGAAAACGATACCTCAAAGTTAAGGTCTCAGAAACTTTAGAGACAGAGTATCTCTTCCATTTTCTCCGGTCCTCCTGTCTCTTCTCCCTCTAGGAAAGCCATCAAAATTATAATCCTTCTTCCCCAAGGCAGGACATTGAAATCAGAACCTCTTTTCCCTAAAACCAGTCACAAAACCTAAAAATATTAATCTGTCTTTCTCCTGTCTTTTTGCATAAAAGTTATCCATAAAGAAATTCAATGTTTGATCATAGGGCTTGCAGTCAGACCTTATTTCATTGTAGCTCTTATTGTAGGTCTTTCATTCCAGAAAGTGTCTTGCCCCATAACTAGATGGAAGGAGCTCTGCGCCGAGAGGCCACGAAGAGCCTGAACAGACAGGCCTTGCTGACTCTCCTTCCTCTGTTTGTTTTTATTGGATCATAACACTTTTGTCTAATTGTACTTGTGTACAGCTGTCTGTGTGCCATTGAACCTCCACATAAAAATGAACAAATCACCCTGGCTTCTGGAGTCTTCAATATGAAGTTTCCTCTGCCAAGTACAATTATGGTCAAACAAATTTGTTGTGCTTTTCTCTCATTAATCTGTTTTAGGGGCCCTCAACTATGACCCATAATAGTGGCCCAATGAGATAAAAGCTCTCACTATTTCTCTTACCGCTCCAACTGAGTTTAGCATTAGAATTTGTGGCTTAATTTGTTTTCAAGGCTGAGTTATAAGAGAAGTCTTCCGACTCTTATTTTCCCCTTTCTCTCCCTCTGCCTCCCTCCTTTCCTTCCAACAACCTTCAAGTGAAAATGGCAGAGGTATTAAGCAGCATTTTTCTACCTAAATTCTAACCTACAATTCTTGTCGCTGTGAGGTTCTTTTGAGACCTGGAAGTAGATGGAGGGCAGGCCGTGGGAGGGAAACATCCCTGACAGACAGCGAAGGCGATGCTAGCGAGAGTAAACCAAAGAAATACCTGTTTCTTAGCTGTAAGGTTGGTGACTAACTTAGCACTGCATGCCAAGGAATTTGAAATATACTTTGCAAAGAACTTTTGCCAATCTATACTGAACTAGCCAACCTATTATCTCCTAAACAAAAACTTGTGTAGATCTTACCCTCTACTCTGTTTTATAAGAAGAAAGGACTCCCAAAGAAGTCACATGCACATTACGACAACTGTTAACTTGGGAATATGGTACAATCTGGCCTGAACTAACCAAAACTATTCTAAATTTGAAGCTAATGATGTTTTGTTCCACGGTGCCTGAGCAGAAGTGGAGAGGAGCTTAGAGCGAGCTCCCCCTACAGGCCATCAATGATATTTCCACAAATTAAGTTTCATGGAAGCTGAGCTTGTTTTCTTATGTAAGTTTTTCTGCATTAGCTATCTTGCCAGAGTGGTGCATTAAGCTAACTTAAAAATGCAGTTAAGCCATAAATAAAGCACAAAACTGGACAAAGGCATAAAGAGACTGTCATTATACATCTCTTCTTGACTCCTGTTAAGAGCATCTTGCTGGGGACTAGAGAGCGCAGGTCATGCTGATTTTGATTAGTAACTTCACTTAGAGATGACCACACAGGTTGAATGGGTAGAAGAAAGACTAGAATCGTCTCTTTATTTCTACCCTAAGGCCAATTAAATTGGGATCTTGAGGTGCAAGCGAAGCGTCAATCTTTTTCAAAACTTCTCAGATGACTTTGTTATTCAACCAAGATTGAGGAGCAGAGAGAGCTAAGGGGCAAAGATGGTTCCCTCGCACCTTGGTTCCTTTCTTCTCAGGCCCACTTTCGTTTTTTTTTTCTTTGTTTTTTACATTTTATGATCTCACCTTCTGTGATTCCATTTTGTGGCTGGCAATTCTTCTTCTAATATTCTTAATGTTTTAATTCTGCTTAACTTATTTTCCTGTTCTCACTTTCTTTCAACCTCTGCTCGAAGTTTTGGTGTCAATAAACTTGAGGCATCCTAGGTTTGCTCCACATCCCTGATCTGGTAATTGTTATATTTCTAGGAGCTCAGACCTTGTTTATTGGAAGTAAATGTGAAAGAAAAATTATGAGAGGCCATTGTTTTGGAGTAAGCACTTTTGGAGTAGGCCGCTCAAACTAGGTCAACCCTAGATGGAGTCACTCTGGCTAACTACCACGTGATCAAACTGAAAATGAGAAAACAGATGAATTCACACACAGGCCAGTTTTTCCTGAAAATGAAAGATTCCCGTACACTTACGTCAGCTTAATTTAGAAACCACCTCCACTTAAATCATAAATAAAAGCACTGACGTAAGCTAATATGAACTACTCAGCTGATTTTCTGTTGCTCTATTTCCTTCTTACAAAATCCACCACACGGAATGGAGGCTGATCCAAGTGATTCATGGACTGCGCATAACAGCCAATGAGATCTATAGGTAAATTTATTGTAATTTTGTCTTTTGATAACAAAGGTAAACATCTCCACCTAGGCCCAGAGCCTCATTTAAAGAAAGTATGTTTTCATAATTTTTCTGTATTTATCTAGGGTTTTGTCCCAGCAATGCCTTTGTATCAGATTAACAAGTTATAGTTGTTCTATTTAAATTTTGGTTCTTCCGCGAACATCTAGAGATTTAAGATCTTATGCAGAAAGTTACCCGACCCGAACCTAGACTCGGTAGTGGCAAAAGCTTTCATATCTGTAGTTCAGAACAGGCCCCTATGGAGCATCTTTTTTTTTTTTT
>PVJA010042981.1:0-17026 GCA_004027025.1 Myocastor coypus | reverse complement strand
AGAGACAAATTAGAGAAACAGTACCTTTTATGATAGCACCGAAGAAAATGAAATACTTAGGAATCAACCTAACTAAGGAAGTAAAAGACCTTTTCAATCAAAATTATAGTACTCTGAAAAAAGAGATCTTAGAAGATCTCAGGAAATGGAAAGATATTCCCTGCTCCTGGATAGGAAGAACCAACATTGTGAAGATGGCAGGCATTTTGTTCCGCTGAGCTATTTGACCAACTCTATCTTTTCAATACTGTATGTTTTCAAAGTCATACTTTATTCTTTTAAACAATATATATATATATATATATATATATATATATACATAGAGAGAGTATATATATACATATATATATATGTATATATATATATATAGAGAGAGAGAGAGAAACAACTTATTTTTAGTTTTGATATATTTGACTTTGATCTATATAATGGAGTGAAAAGTAATCTGATGCAGACATAATTTTTGGATTTTTATAATGTAATATCTTTTAATATTAGTCATTAGTACTAGTTTTCTTTTACAGTGTCTCCTCCAGTTTTCTAAAATGAGTTCAGTGTTTAAAAATAGTGAGAGATAAACCTTCTTTTTTGTTTATTGGGAAAGTCATTTTCTTTTTTTCTTTCTTTCTTTCTTTTTTTTTTGTGCGTGTCTTTTTGAGACAGTGTCTCGCTATGCAGTTCAGGCTGGCCTTGAGCTCATTTTTGTAGCTGAGGCTGGTCTCGAATTCACACTGATCCTCCTGCCTCAGCCTCTCAAGTCCTGGGATTACAGGCGTGTGCCACAACGCCCAGCTCAGGAAAGTCATTTTCTTGGTTTGGTTTGATTTTGTTTCTTGAGATACGGTCTAGCTATGCATTTCACAATAGCTTTCAACTTAATATGTAGCCCAGGCTGGCCTTGAACACATGACACTTACACTTTAGCCTCCTGAGTGCTAAGATTCCAGGTGTGTACTACTATATCCCACTAATAGGAAAGTCATTATTTCTCCCTCATTTCTGAATGATATCCTTCTAATGTATTGCCTTTATTAATACTTTTGTTTTCTTTAGAATTTTAAAAATAATATCTGACTATTCTTGGCTGTCTCATTTTTTCTGATAAATTTGCTTGTATTCTAAGTATAATTTGGAGTATACTTTAGTATGATTTATAATTTAGCATAATTTACAGCAGAATATTTTTTACATTTCTCTTTGATTTTGACAAATTGATATTAATTTTCTGTTAGTAAACTTTTCTTCTTTTTGTACCTGCTTGTGAACATCTGAACCTTATGTTCCCTAAGGTCTAGTTTTTTTTATGACATATGGAATGTACAGGTGTTATTATTATTATTATTATTATTATTATCATCATCATCATCATCATCATTATTCCTCTCCTCTATTCTCTTTTTGTGCATACTGGATCTACACATTATTTTTCTTCTTAGTGTCCCAGATAGGCTGCAAGCTTTTCTTATTTTTTTTCCCAATTGTTTTGAATTATTATCAGTGTACACCTATGCCAGCCTTAACATGTTGTATCTTGTCTATTATATCAGTCAAAAGTTTCATAAATTTTAAATTATTTGGGTCAGTAACTGAATTCCTTCACTCTATCACAGGAGATATTCTCTCCTGCTATGGCATGATTCTTGTCTTCTTCTGTTTTTGGACTCTTACATTACTGTCTTCACATTCAAGGAAGTCACGTCCTTCAGTCTTCATGGACCAGCTTAACAGTCAGGTGGAGAGGAAATCAGTTTCCTTCAAACATTTTCTCTAGATGAACCAACTCCACTACTCATGGTCTTCCTTGGGATGGAAATTCTTAACAACATATGCCTTTTTTTGTCATCAAAGCCAGGAAAAAGAGATGCAAGTCCATAAGTTTCTTTACAGTAATAGCCTCAAATATTTAGATTTGTCTTCCAACTTCACAGTCAACATGACCAAAGGCATATGCTCATGAGCTAAGTGGCAAGAGGGAGGATAGAAAAAGTACATAGATCATTAGGGTGACAACAATTCAGTAGGATAGGTCAGTTATTGAGAAATATCAAGCAGATTGGGCAGAACTCCTGATTGAGTCTAGAATGAACTTAACAGAAAATATAGCCCTTTGCTCAATTTCAAATCCTGATTGCTATGAGTTCTCACTTGCTTTCCTTTTCTCCTGTAATTTGACAGAATTGATATCCTACAGGTTGAAAAATACAAGGGACTCTTGGTCAATGTCTTACTGAGGTAGAAGAATATTGATATTCTCTCCTGTGTATGTTCTTTCATCTGCTGGAGGGATCACAAACTTAGAGTTTCTCTTTAGAAACTGATCTAGCTGCTTAGGGAAAATAATGATCAAGAGATTATGAAAATACTCTTTGAGCTTTCTTTCTTTCATTAGTATATCTACTCATAATTGTTTCCCTGCATTTGTGTGCTAGAATTTCCCCACAATATTCAAAAAATCCCCATAAGTAATCAGTTTCATTGGTGGATATCAGAACCAGGCACTGAAACATGACATAAACAGATAAAGCTCTCTCTTACATCACTCTCTTACTATCTTGTTTTATGTAAATACTTTTACTAGACACCACTCTGTAAGCTACATAAGAATTATATAATATGTGCCATAGATACATGAATGCATTTTTACATGAGTACAATTGCTCTCCAAAGGCATCCATCACACATTACTTAGATAAGACATGGATGAGTATGTGGCAAAACACAGCTTGGTAAAAGACCAATAACACTTATTTCCTTTATTCGTTGTCTTTGCCAATCCTGTTCTTCCCTTTTACTGCATTCTTTGCTCTGTGTTTCCCAGTATTACTGGTTAGCAGTGGTCCTCAGATTCTTATCCATTTAAACTTTGAAAAAACTGATAGGGCTTTAAGAGAGTGTAGCAGTGATTGGATCCCACTAACTTTGAATCTACAGATCTAGTTATGGAATTAAGCAGTGATTCCAATAAACTACACGGATAGGACTGATTTCTACTTAATACATGACTTGAAACATTTTGAGAAGCAATTCCTGGAGTATTTACTTTCTCTAATATCTCTTTTTCACTTTCTCTGAGACCAATGCAAGCTTTTAATAATTATGACTACACAGAAAGACAAATGGGACATGTTCTCACATGTAGAAGTTCAAATGTTGACCTTATTGAAGATGAGTGTGTAGCGATCACTAGAGATTACAAAGAGGGAAAGGGAAATACATAGAGATTGGATAACAGGCACCACAATACAGTGAAAAAGAACAGGTTCTAGTGTTTTACACTAATTATAATTAGGGCAATTATAATTTCTAAGTATTATACATTTTCAAAAAAATTAGAGAAAAGGAGTTTTTAGACACCAAATAGAAATGACAAACATTTAAGGAGATGAAATGCAAGTGACTCTGGATATGCAAGTATTACACTTTACTGAAGAAATAAATACATTTATTATAAATCAGTAAAAATAAAATTTGAAAAATATAAGCTTTTGAAACATAAGCATTTCATGACTACTGAAAGTATAAAGTTGTAATTCTTTACATTATGTTTTTATGTATATAGAATATATAAAGTATTAATTCTAGGTCATTCAAATATCAAAGATCAATTTGTGGATAGTATTTTTAAAATATTTAATTATTTTGATACAGATAGGCTTACTTCTAAGAGTGATCCTAAGGGAGCTAGTCATTTAAATGAAGCACAAATAGGTCTAACTTTGTTTATTTTTAACAAAAATATTTATGAATAGTCAAAAATCTATAGATTTTAAATACCATAAATAATAAAATTACTTTGCACTTAAAAAATAAAATTCTAGGAACTCTTAGTGGTTTATAACAAAGGAAGAGAGAGAAAATGAATTTCATAACAATATCTTGACAGCCTCATTTAGGTATAATAAAAGGAAAAAAGTTTAGTTTATGGAAAGTTATTTTAGTTTCAGTAATCAAAAGGATATATTAGATGGCTCTATGCTGCATAAAAATTTCTCATTAAATAATCTTCATAATATTACTCAAATTGTATTTTACTGTGTGTATGTACCAAGATAACATTAAATAATTCTACTCAAAGGCAAGGAAATTGTTTTTTCCTTATAGTTATTTAATATGCAGCTTTGATATTCAATAACTATAGAGCAGACAATTTTTTAAAAATTTAAAATCGTTGAAAGTTAGTGTTCAACTTATTAAAAATTCAAGAAGTCTAGATAAGACAGAATAACAGATCTGAACGTATTTTGGTTTAATAATTGTTGGGGAAATTATAAGTATTCCTAAAGTAGGAATATTACTTGAGTTAAAATACTCAACCATAATCAGATAAATGACAGTGTTTATGAAGGTCAATTTATTTGTCTTTTCTAGTAATATGTTGATCATATTGAGCATACTCCTGTGACATTTTCTTTTCCACATTCATTAATCAGTGTTTCTGAGTCAGATGCTGCTATATATTTTACAGGAAAAAGTTCTGTTTTTATCTAAAATAGACATATAAGATCTATGGAAACCTATTTTGTAAAATAATACATTTTGAAATATAAATAAAGTAATCAGAAGTATCAAGAAATTACAGTCTGCTTCTCACTGCAGGATTCTCTACTTGTGAACATGGTGCTGTCTTTAGTCCAAACATCTAAAGTATATAGTTAAAGTTTTCCAAACTTTATCTTAAATCACATAATTTGCACTGCTTATCAATGTGCTTAGAAAAATCATGGCTAACTTTTTGCTATGCAATGAATAGTATTTGCCTTACAGAATAAGACTGGAAAAAAAATCCTGTTTTAATCTTATTTCCAATAAATGTTGCAAGGCTGACATGAAAAGTTCAATGGAAACATCAGTGGAAATAAACCTCTAGACTAGGAAAAAATAACTAAGAAAGTTTATCCATATTTTATATGAGGCATTTACACAATCCATGGGATAAGAAGAGCGATAAACTTAGAGCAGTGAACCACATGTTTCTGGTCCTTAAATGATTGGAAATATAATTTCATTAAAGAATTAGGATATTGGTCTTAAGAGCTTTCCTTGAAATGTAATAAAGTTTCACTGTGGTTTATATGTTTTTAAAAGTATTTTATTTTTATAACAATAATAATATGCACTTAAGTGAAACAGATGAGACACATGTTTAAATGTCATATGATTTTCATATATGAGAAGTGAAAATTTTAAATGAACAGAAAAGTAAGAGATAGATTATTGAAAGTAGTGAGATAGATCCTTTACTAGTAGGAAGAGGATCAAGAGCTGAAATGAATGGGAAACAGCACAGGGAAAAGAGATGAAAAGATGAAGTAAGACATTGTATGTACATGTCCTGACTCTGCGCAAGAGATGAAAAGATTGTGTACCACTTGGGAACAAATCTGAACAATTGTTACAGACAAAAATAATAAAGTAACTTCAAAACCCAACCAAAACTGTCCCTGCCAGGTAGATTTAAAATACAGTACATAAAAGTGATTGATGCAGACTTGTGCACAGGTGGTAAGATCTCAGCATGAAACTGATGCAGTGCACGTTTATCCCAGTGAATTTTGCATTAGAGACCTGATTTTAGGATCTGGACCATAACACGTTCTGTACAGATACAGTTGCATAATGAAACATAAGAATTCAAGATGCTAAGGAAGAAATTGTACTAATGTGACATTTTCATGGTTGAAAACTTTACATAAGAATAGATGTCCTAACAGGTGAGAGAAAGGTCAGTGGGGAAGGGTATGTGTGTTGTAATAAGATTAAAATGCAAGCAACCAGGAATTTGATGACAATTATGTGTAATATATCTATATCTTGAGACTCCAAATCGAAGGAAAATCTAATTTTAATACCTAGGTTTCAGAGGAAGTCATAAGAAAACTAAACCTGCAATGAAGTTGTAGATCATATTGTCAAGCTTTGTGCCAGCTTAAGGTTCATCTCTTCCAGTTAGAAACATTGCTCTCCAAATATTGTTATAGAAGGATAGAGTTTCTTATTCATAGTAGATGGAAGCCATGTGACCTTTCTGGTTGACATATCATAACTCTAAGTTATAAAAGAGGTCTTTTTCTCTGCCATAGTTCTAGGTAACGTACTGATGACAAATATTATGTACCTTGACGTTAGAGTGAAATAAGACAAAAATAAACTCTATGATTTAATTGTTGCATATCAGAAAATGAAAAAGTATTACTTGGGTACTAAGTTTTGTCACATCATTTGTCCTTTCTCCTCAGAACATTACCTAATAATATGAGGACAATCAAGAATGTAGATGAGAAAGGGGTAAGTAAAGGCAGAGGCAACAAAAACAAATAAATTACACAATTATTAAAGAAAATTTTAGACAACTGTAGAAAAGTAACAGCAAGTGACAATACACATTATAAATCAATAGAAGATTGATATAGAGCAAATATTTCAAATTTTAGAAATATGGCTGCCTCAAACAAAGACATAATTAAGGAATAGTCAAAGCAAGGGTAGTGGGCTGGAGAGATAGCTCAGTGGTCTAATTTCCTGCCTGGCAAGTGCAAGGACCTGAGTTTGATCCCTGACTGCCCCCCCCCCGCCCGTACAGCCCCAACTACCCACTTAGACTTGGGGTGGGGGCACAGGGATGGAATCTCATCTCTGGAGAGGCCAAAACAGGAGGTCACTATGAGTCTGAATGCATAGCAAGACTCTGTACTAAATACATAAAGGAAAAAAAAAAAAAAAAGAGGCTATAAAAATATTTCTTTTCTGCAAAGGCCAAGTATTGTCAATCTTTCTAAATTTTAGCTATCTTATAGAAAATCAGTCTAAATAACATTCACAGGAGGTTCTTTAGAGATTAGTGACATTTCTTTGGGAGTGTATACTGAGTTACATATGTCGTAAAACATTCTGGGCACCTTCAGAGAAACTAACTCCAGGGAAAATTTGAAAGACTACTATTAAAAAAAATGATTGTGCCCCACCTACTCTAGCTGCCTTCTCTCAATACCCCATAAATATTGTTTAGTGTTGTCCAAAATGGCATATCGCTGATGTAAGACTGTATGTATGTGCTTAGAAGGGCTTCTTTAACTTAGCAATATGCCCTTAACTTTTCTTCATATCTGTTCGTGTTTTATAGTTCATTTTTTTTATTGCTGGATAATATTCCAGTTTATATCTTCACTTGCCTGACTTGAGGATATCTTAATTTGTTTCAAGTTTGGACAATTAGAAATAAATTTTCAACAATCCTGAGCAATTTTTGGTAAAATCCAGGTTTCTTAGTTCATTCTTATTTTTTAAAATTTATTTATTCATTTTAAGAAACAAATATAAAATAGCAATGAAACAGTTTCAAAACAGGTGGCACAACTACCAGAATATATGGCAATTCTCAACTTTCAAGATTATTTTATTTATTTGAATATCATAACAGTTATTGTACATACATAATTTAATGATTTTTAAACATTATCAAAAATTAAATTTGCATCAAAGCAAAATTTTAGTCTTCGAATTTGCAGCTCCTGACTTTCTGTCTATACTGACTTCATAAAAGATTACATAATTTGAATTATTCTATATATGGTATTTTATTTCTCATTTCTTTCATAGCATAATGACTTCCTTCCTTCCTCCCTCCCTCCCTCTCTCTCTCTCTCTCTTTCTTTCTTTCTGTCTCTGTTTCTGTCTCTCTCTGTTGCTTTTTCTTTCTTATTTTCCTTCTTTCTTGCTTTTCTTTTTTTGACACAAGGACTCTGTGCATGCATGCAGGCCTTAGAGTTGTTATGTATTCTAAGCTACACTCAATCTTAAGATAATTCTGCTACCTTAGTCTCCACAACCAGTGTAATATCTGTCTGATCTCATTGTTAATTAGTTGGATCACATAAATTGATGTAAGATAACAAATATATAGGATTTTTGAATAGCATGAATACAAAATGAAACTAAAAGTGCATTTATTTAGGAAAATGTGTGGAACATATTCAACTCAATATCAAACATGTGAATTAAAATACTTGCATTGATTTTATCACTGGCCATATTTTGAAAGAAAATACTTTAATGGCTGCAGCTTCCAAACATATGAAGGAATCTGTAATATTACCAGCACTGTTGATAGTGTAAATTGTGGTTTGCAAGGAAGTTCCCACTAAAGTAGCAGAATATATATATATAATTTGACTTTTAAAACACACAGCTTGTGAGAAGTGTGCTAGAAACTAAGTTTATAATTTGTTTAATTTGTTATATGTAATTCATTAAAATTACCTATCATTATTATAACCTTTAATATACAAGGTGATTAGGAAGATAAGAATGATTTTAATATACAAGGTGATTAGGAAGATAAGAATGATTAGGAAGATAAGAATGATTTTATTTCCACATGCTGGACCATTTAATGGATCATCTATCATAATGTTAAGAACTTGATATTTCACATTAGATAATTCCATTTTTAATAATAACACAGATCAATATGATTTTATATACTTATGTAGATTTTTGTACCTCAATTTTTTTTCACTTGTCAAATTTTAATGCCCATGCTTGTGTAAGTGTGAGTGTATCAACATACTTCTGTAATTTCATACATTTCAAGATGCAGTATCTAAAGTTCCAAAAAAAATTTTAATCAATAAATACCTTTTGTGCTTTTATCCTGTGCCAGATGTTCACAATTCAAAGATGAATAAGAATCTGTCCTTTTCCTTCAGGGAGAGACTATGTGCAAGTGTACACTCAATCAAGGAGCATAGTTCTATCATCAGGATGTTCCCAAAAAACGCAGAGGACTGGAGATGGTAATTTATCCACAATGTTGTTACTCTTCTATCAAGATTTTTTTCACTTTGAACCTTTGTAGAGCTTAATTTTCAAATATTTAACAAAGAATATTCTTAATTAGTTTAGGAGTTATGGTAGATTATCCATCAAAAGATTAATTACATGCTTTCCAATGAAGTATTATAAACCATAAGTTTAAAGTTGGACCAGATGCATTTCAACCCTGAAAACTCATTAACCATCTGACCATGTTGCACATATGGTAACAAAGTGAAGAATGTATTCAGTCAAACACACATAAAAACTTCTTCATCATTGTAGGATGGTAACGTTTTAAAGCATACCAGCAATCTTTCTATATCAGATACCTAAAATATTGCAGAGTGGTACATGAAAAGTTTCAAATGGTGAATTTGTAAGCCTACACTGTAGAAATCAGAACTTCTAGTGTCTAGCATGCTTTTGTTGCAAAATTCGTCATGAATGTCAAGTTGAATGTGGCTTTGGTTTAAAAATGGGAAATATGTTGAAGGTACACATTTTCTCTTCTATGAGGATCAGCTGCAGTCATTATGTTTGGCAAGATACTTCTGAGTTGTAACAAAATCTTCCCTCTCCTCTTCTGCAAGTTTAGGCAAATTATCAGTCTTCCACAAGTACAGTACACACACTATCTAGTAATTCAAAGGGTGACAGCAGTATTAATAGTCTGAACTACGACAGACAAGGTGGCTTCTGAATGGATAATTCCACATATCTGTATTTAAAGCAGTGTGTCTGTGCATAATTTAAAGTAGAAATCATACTTTATAATACATAAATATTTTCGGAGGATGTTCCTTCAGAAATCAGAATGATGCCATGATTATTAATATATTAGTAAAAATAGTTATTGTTCTGTTTTAAAATTATTTTGAGGGAAATTCTAATTAAAACTTTTCACATGGAAAGCAAATGTTGACTTTAAATTTTTAATTATATTAAGATTATGCTTATTAAAAAACAAAAACTGATAACATAAGACAATCCATTCATCTCATTTTTAAAAATATGATTAATCAGCTTAAATTATCTAACAAGCAATGGTCAAAAAATCAAAATTTTATAATGTAAATCACATTAAAAAGAAAATATTTTTCATTTTTGAAATTTAGCTATCTATTCATTGAATTTTCAATTGCAATAAATGCTTATGATGACATTCATTTGTGCACAAGTATAAATACATCTGCAAGAGCAGTCATGACCAGGTACTCAGATAAGTTATTATTTTCCTCTCTATAAGTAGGAATAAATAGGTAGAAGTTTGATTTATCATGTTTTCTACTTTGAAATGCAATGAACAGGACTGGTGAGGATTACAAAATTTCTTAATATAGATACAAAATTGCTTGCATAATTTTTTTAAAAAACAACCTAAGGTACAATGTTCATTTTATGGGTGTTGGAGAACAAACTTTACTTATGATTCTGAAATTTTATCCTTACATAAGAATTTTAAAGAATATCTTTAAAAGTTATTAAAATAAAATGAGAGGAAGAAAACGATAGAGTACATTATATTTTTGAGAAAATACAAATTGGTATGATTAAGATGCATGTTTATTAGATTTTCCATGTATTTTCTTTGTGGTGCATCATTAAGTTAGTGACTAAAGCTTAAAGTTTATAAAATATTCATAGACTGAAAAAAATTATAGTCAGGATTGGGTAATGTATGTAGCAGCATCTAATTTAATTTTAAAATACCTTGAGTATATGTTGTTTTCACGTTTTGAGCAAGACACTTAAAGCTTCATATTATCAATACAGTATTGATTGTATAATGAAACTGCTTTTTCCTGAATGTAAATATTTAATTAATAAAAATGTGAAAAATTAACCAGAAATTATAAGAGTAAGTAGGTACTAAGGAAAGGAAGTCACTCTGCAGCAAAGGATCCTGCCATAGTGAACAGAAGATTAGCTGACATATTTTTTGTTTAAAATTTATAGTAAATTTCAGTAGAATTTCAAACATGTCTGCTGATTCAACAGTTTCTTCTTTTTCTCCACTGGTCTTAGATAATAGTATGTAAACGTACAAGTAAAAACAAGGAAATGTAAAGATAAATATTTTAAAACTAAGTTATAGTAAATTAAACAGTGTAATACATCCAACAGCATTACACACACACACACACACACACACACAAATAATTTTAGCTTGCAAATCTAGCCACAATATAAAATAAACATACCAAAATCAGCTGTTTCGGTTTGAGTGCCAAACTACTTGCAATGAAATCAAAACAGGTTCTCAGTACAGTATTTTCAAGAAACATAAAATGTAAATATTAGGATGAAAAATATCAAGTTATTTCATAAAATCTCAGAGTTCTGTTTGGAAGGTTGAATGTACATAACTATAATCACAATAATTTTTTTACAGAAAATGTAGATGCTTTAAACTCTAACACAAGAAAATAAAATATATTCTTAAAAATGATAATGCATTATGATTTATATTATCTGTATTAATATATTTAAAATTCTTTAAATTACATATATCAGTAATATGAATTATTCTTAAATGTTTAAAATAGTTTCTAAATTACTGAAGGATCAGAAATATATCATTAATTATTTGATAATTTATTTCTAATGTACAATATTATACCACAAGAATGATTTTCCTTATATTTTTTGTTATAAATTTTATTTTATTTTATTTTATTTTATTATTATTATTTTTTTCTTGTTTCAGAACCTTTGTTTGTTTATTCACTCATTTTTATGGCCAGCTCAGCCCACCCCGAGGGCAGGGCTGGCGCAGCATGTGATGCCGGGAATCAAACCGAGGTCCCTGAAGCCGCCCAAGCTTTCCCAAACAGGCGCTTTAGACCGCTGGGCCATCCTGCCGGGCCCTGTTATAAATTTTAGATTAAAACTTTTTTCATGTTAACACAAAAAGTGAGAAATAAATAAAGTTTAAGTAGCTAGGGAGAGGATCTCTGTGTCCCCAGTCCATGCTAGTCATGTTCACATTGATTCTTCTCATTTAATCCTTAAGACAAATCTGTAAGTTTGTGAGTGAGGACACTATGATATAGGTTGGTTTATTTTCTTGCCAAATTGAGGTTTCAAAGATCATTTCTTTTAGTTTTAATCTTGTTTTTGTGACAATGTCCTACGTTTTAGCCCAGGCTGGCCTCAAACTCAGTGCAATCCTCCTCCCTCCTGCTTCACTTTCAGGAGTGCTGAGTTTACAGTTGCATGCCACCACATTTGACTTTTAGAATCTATTTCTCTAGCACAGTAAACTTTCAAACAAGTAAATGCATTTCTTAACTGTTTCTCTTCCTTTTTGGGTGGCTATAGTGTATTCAGGGTCTCACTACTAGATCAGACTCACAGTGATCTGCCTGTTTCCAGCCTCCCAAGAGCTGGGATTACAGGTGCGTGTCACCACGCAAGTCTCCTCTACCTTTTTGAATTAGTTGTTGACTGTAGTGTTTCCTCCACCCTAATGCTAATTCCTCTTAACTGTTTACTTTGCTATAACCTTACAGTCATGTCTGTTTGGCTTTGTCAGTATTCACACTCATCTCTCTTAAAATATCCTTGTAAAAAAATTTTTTTTTTTTTTTTTGTCTTTTTGAGACAGGGTCTCGCTATGCAGTTCAGGCTAGCCTTGAGCTCACTTTTGTAGCCCAAGCTGGTCTCGAACTTGCACCGATCCTCCTGCCTCAGCCTCCCGAGTGCTGGGATTACAGGTGTGAGCCACCACGCCCGGCTTGTAAAAAAATTTTAAAAAGCATCTTTCTTATACTTCAATGGGGCTACATTCTAATCTGCAATTATATAGAAGTTTGGGAAATTAACATATATATGTTTACACATGTATATATAATTATTCATCATTATAGCATACTAGACATTATTATACTGATAGTAGTCATACATTATTGATATAATTATATAATATACACATATACATATATAATAAACATATTATTATTAGATCATTCAGTTTCTAGAATGAAAGAAATCTTGTTATGTGCTTTACCATGGATGAATTCTCAAGATATTGAAATAAGTGGAACAAGTCAAGTTGGAAACAACAATACTATATGATTCAAATTTGGGAGGGTACTTAAAATGATCAAAGGGAAGTTAGAATGGTGTTTAGTAGAAGATGGAGAGAAGAGGACATAGGGAGTTATTTAAAACTATGGACGTCTAAAGAATTTGTTTGATAAAATGGAAAAAATAGCTCTAGAAGTCTTTTGCACACAGTGTGAATGGACTTAGTGGTGTTTAACAGTGTATTTAAATGGTTAAGATGACAAATTTAATGTTACCTTTTTTTCTCTTTTGTCTTTTTGACACAAGGTCTCACTGTGCAGTTCAGCCTGGCCTTGAGCTCACTTTTAGTAGTTCAGGCTGGTCTTGAACTCTTGTGAATTCTTCTGCCTCAGCCTTCCAAGTGCTAGAACTACAGTCGTGCTCCATGATGTCCGGCTCTAATGTTACTTTAAATCACAAAAAAAAGAAAAATAGAGCAAAAAAATTGCATTCATAGAAAGAAAGAAAGAAAGAAAGAAAGAAAGAAAGAAAGAAAGAAAGAAATGTTACTGAAAAAAAGACAAACTCTATAGCATTAAATGTACTTATATATCCCAGTGACTTCTATTTTTGACCTCTCAAAAATTGCAGAAATTTCTTGGAAGGGAAATCTCCATGGAATACTCTAAAAGGTATTCTTTTAGCTCCTTGGGATTAGTTATCACTCATTATGGAAATGCCACCCTGCAGATTTTGTCAGGATAAATGTTTCAGCCTTTCTATCAGTTGTTCATTGTGAAAATTTGCTTGGTTTTTCTGTGTCATAGAATTATTGAGCATTAGGCAAAACTATGAAGTATCTGGATTTATATAGGATTCTAAGAGTCATTACAGCACAAGGTGGGCTGAAGCCTGTTCTGATATAACTGTAAAATCTGCGAAAAAAGTTGTCTTTTATCAAAGTTTGCTGAATATTATATTTCATAGGAAATTCTAGCATACTTATGATTAGGGATTATAAGTTAGCCTAATTCTTTATTATATTACATAATACTATGTTACTAATATTTTATTAAATATTCTAAAACAATTTTTATAAAAATGGCATTTAGCAGAAGTGCTAATATATTCAAATGAGAACTTATTTTCAAAATGGGTGTTATTTCTATTATTTAATTTCATTGAATTATAGTAGCAGCTATGAATATATACACATGTTTATATACATATAATTATGTCATTTTTATGTTTTTATTTTTATATTATGTTTATATATTAAACAGCATACATAATAATAATAATAATTGGAAATGATACAGAGTTGCACGAAACAAAAGAATACATATTTGACAGTATTTGTTGTACCACATGGGGTTGTAATCAAATTAGCTGTTTAAATTACTACATATATGCATGAAAAAAACAACTTATAATAAATTAAGAAGATAAGGCCAGCCATATAGCTTGTCAGATTAAAGTGCCTGCTTATGCATAGTGCAGCAGCTGGGGCTCCATCCCCAGTGTGCTGTGCTGGCCCTGCCCCCAGGACACACTGAGTAGACGATTGAGACTGGGCCTGGTACCCCGTGCCTATAATCCCAGCACTTGGAAGGCTGAAAATAGGAGAATCACTGAAAATCCCTGTAGACTGTACTAAATATATAAGAAAAGAAATTAAGAAGACAAAAAGTTAATCATTATCTGCTCCTTTCCACAGATCAGCAGAAATCAACTATACAATTATCCAAGACATCCTGCATATATAGATATGGAAAACAAAGGCACAGGTAAAGAATGAGAAAGGCCTTCTTATGACAAAATATGACCCAAAGAGAAGATCTTTAAGAATGTTCTACAATGGGGCTGATGAGATCTAGCAGGAAAAGAAGTTAATCAGGATAGGAAGCTGGGAATTAAAAATTAAAATTTCCCATAAAAGAACTAACTGTGAAAACTGCCAGTTCCAAACCATCCTAGTGTAGAAACTTGGAGCATCTAGGGTTTTTTGTTTTGTTTTGTTTTGTTTTGTTTTTTCATGAAACGAAGGTGACAACACAGCCCTGACTCATATAATGTTTCCTTGTTCCCTTACAGAGAAAATAGTCCACTGTCACTGGTAAAGATAACCCATACTGACAAATATCTACTTTGGCTTTAAAAAAAAATGTCCAGGATAAAATGTAATGCTGATTACATGCTAAGCACTCAGCAAATGCTTTATGATTGGAAACCGAAACATTCTAGTCAGTCTATTAGACAAAATCTTAATAGGCAAGTGACTCTCATGAAGCCACCTGACTTTCCTGGATATCTATTTTCAGAATGAGAAGAGTGATTTGTAGACAGGGAATATGATGTATAAACTGAAAAGGAGAATAAAACACAAGGTCTCAAAAATAAGAAATATGTCTCCATTTCAAATATGCCTTTTATTTTTGGTACTATTGGCTTTAATGTGCAATAATATTTTAATAAAGTGTGCAAAACATTGGGTAAATCTTAACGTATGTACAGCATGGCAAGAATATCTCCACAATCAATAATGGACTTACATAACACCATTAGGTGTTTCCTTCTGCTTTAACTCTTTGCAACCAACTATCTTCCCTTCCTCAAATAGAGGACAATTTTCTGGAAACATGTACAGATGAAATCTTACTGTTCAGAGCTATTTTTGTGGTGGTTTCTCTCAGTCAGCATGACAATTTTAAAATTTAACATTATGTAGCTCATCATTAGTTTATTACATTTTGGTGAGCATAGTCCATTTTTTGTGTTCATAAAAACATTTTATATATTTATATATGTGTACATTAGGACTATGACTACTTGGAAAAGTATGTAGAGAGTATTATAAACAAAGAGGTTATAATTGTATGTGATTTTTGTAGAAATATGCTATAGCTATCTTCCATGGATGAATATAGAGAATGTACAATACTGAAAAATATGTGTGTGTTAAGAGTGTGAGAAATGAGTACTCTGTTTCCAAACAGTTGCAGATTTCAATTTCTAACAGCGCTGCATTATTTGTGGTTGTTGTACCTTCACATCAACATTGGTTTGATTGGTGTTTCCAATTTTAGGCAACTGAAATATATGTGTAGTGTGCTCTCATAGTCTCAGTTTGCATTTCCTGATGAACAATAAGATTTAGCATCTGTTTCTGTTTCATATTTGGCGTAGTTATGCATTTCTTCCTTGATGAAATATGTCTCAACTATTTTCTTATATTTACTGGTTCATTTTTCTCTTTTGGTTTGTTTCTTATTATTAAAATTTCATATTTTTTCTTTATTGTCTTTGGTTATGTAGGTAATTTTTAGTAATTCCTTCTATCTCTTTCTTGTCTTTAATGCAGATGATACATATCATGCAGTTCATTTTTCAATCAAAATGATCGTGCTAACTTGTACAATTTTTCCTTCATTTATTTAATTATTAAAATTATTTATTTATTTATTTGGTACTGGGTCTCATTGTGCAGCTTGGGCTTACAGGAGTGTGTCACCACACCCAGGATTCCTCGGTCTGCACAAAATGCAGTATGAGGAAACGAATCTGGATCCTTGTGCTTGTCAGGCAGGCACTTAGACTGCGAAACAATCACCCCAGTCCATCCCTTCATTAAAAAAAAAAAAAAAAAGATTGTATTAAAATTTATTCTCTTCTATAGAAAAAATGTTTAATCACAAAGTAATTTATTTTGTAGTAATTCAGAAATAAATTCTTGTTTTTCCTGTTTAAATATGGCCCGCTCAGCCTGCCCAAGGGGTGGGCTGGTGCAGCATGTGGTGCCAGGGATCAAACCATGGTCCCTGTAGTCGCCTAAGCTTGCCTAAGCAGGTGCTTTAGACCACTGAGTCATCTCACTGGCCTCATAAGCAAAATCTAAAGTTTATACAGAAATAAAAACAGCTCAGAAGTTTCCAAAGAAGAATGAACTTGGTAGTTCTCACACGGTTTGGTTTCCACATGTTTTTCAGAGACTGCCACATTCAAATCCTGTTGTTTTGTAATGAAGGTGGGAATGGAATAAAGGAATGGAATGAAATGACTGCCTATGGAAGTAGCCACACAGACCTAGGCAGTTGATTTTGAAGAATTTTGTAATAAAATAATAGAAAAAATAGACTTTTCAACAAATTCTCCTAGAAAAGTTGGACTTCTATAATTTTTTGTTTTCATTTTTTAACTTTTTAAT
>PVJA010042980.1:0-16995 GCA_004027025.1 Myocastor coypus | reverse complement strand
CATTCTATGGTCTCAAATTTAATCCTGAGGGGATTTGACCCTGGAAGATACAAAAAAAAATGAATGTTTTGTTATACAGGTCTTGCTTCGACTTGCCCTTGACCACCCAGCAAGAAAAAAAAAAAAATCCTTAATTACAATGCATGGAATGCAGAGCTAGATTGGTGAGATGAGCTTTAGGAGGCTTAGATTCAATAGCCTCCAACATTACAAGCTTCACTGGTGGCACACTGCAATTGCAAAACCTTTGATTGTTTATGTATCTGCTTCCTCTTAGTCCAAAGAGAAGTATGTTCTTTCCTGTTTTTTTTTTCTTTCTTTCTGTCTTTTTTCTATGCAGCATTAATAGGGAGGTGGGTCATGCTCACACACTGCACTCTATAGAATGATTGTGAGGACAATATGCAATATGTCAACTTTCAAAGAAAAAAAGGGGGAAAAGAAAAAAAAAAGTAATGTGGATTTAGAAAGGTTAATGTTTAGTTGTTTGATCAATCTTATATACCTGTATGTATTAATCTAAAGTGATCCGATGATGAAAATATGTAATATAACCATTGTTAAATTTAAACAATAAAAGAATTGAAAAAAAAAAGAATATGAACATGAAGAGATACAATTAACTCGTGCCCCTGTGCTCCCAAAGATGTGCTAGTATACAGAAAAATCTTCAGAAATATATGTATCTTTTGAAAATAAAGATAACAGTCAGACTTTTGTGGGTCACTTTTGGAAGCAATTTAAGACTTGAATTGCACACTCAATGTGAAGACCCACATTCTAGGTTTGTGCCTGTCAGAGATCAGGCTTTATGACTGTGACAAAGCTAAAGCTATGGAATGAGATTATATTTCTTAGGTGCAAAAGCACAGACCTATGAACACAGTGCTGAGACTTTCTTTAGAATATGGAGAATACAATACTTGTGCTTTATTTTAAAAAGCAGACTCAAAAGCTGGGTGTAAACCCAAAACATATAAATGCTTCCATTATGAATAATTTAATTAAGAACCTATATAAGTTGGTTCCAAGGATCTAATGCATCACTTGTCTCTGTGAAGGAAAATGAACTTTAAAAATTAATGTTTGTTTTGTTCTGTTTTTATGTGTTTGAGACAGTTTAGGCTGGCCTTGAGTGTAGTTTGTAGCCCATGTTGGTCTTGAACTCACAGTAATCCTCCTACCTCAGCTTCCTGAGAGCTGGGAGTACAAGAATGCGCTAGCATGCCCAGCTTGAACAGGATTTTTAAGTATTTCAGATCTCATTATTATGTGAAAACCTAAAGAGACCTATGATATCCAGTAGCTTTAAATGAGAAGCTAACAGATCATCTGTTGTAATCAACTTTACCAATGTTGGCCAGGCCTGTTGAGCATATATATGCACACAGAGAAAACACACCCCCTCTGTACTCTTGGAGATGAGGAAATGGAATTCAAAAAGTTTTCTTTAGTATCTTTCACTTCAGAATCATCAATAAAGCAACGACTTCCTCTCATACTCTTTTATTTATTTATTTATTTATTTATTTATTTATTTATTATTTATTTATTTATTCTTTCTGGGATAGGGTCTTGCTATGCAGTTCAGGCTGGCCTTGAGTTCACCTTTGTAGCCCAGGCTGGTCTTGAACTAACATCCATCCTCCTGCCTCAGTCTCCTGAGTGCTGGGATTACAGGCTGTACCACCATGCCTGGCTACTCTTTTAAACTTCACACTACGCAGGCAACTGTTGTTCTCAGATCCACTCATGGAGATGCCTGTTTGGTGCCTGGCTTCCTTGTTCCTATCTACTTCATGACACTCATCAGCAATGTCCGTCTCAGAACTGTTGTACAGCTTTTTGCTCCTTTGTCCTCCAAGAAGTCCCATGGCTTCTGTATTTATTCTGTTTGAAACTTTACTTGGCTGTGTATTTCTGCCAACTCTCATGGACACTTATTCACTACCATGGTTTTCGACTGCACCTCTTGCTTCTTCCTTATTCAGTGGCGTTGGCTTACTGACATCACACATCTGATCAACCACAAAGTTCTCCTTATCTAGTTCTAAGCTGTTGAGTTTGGTGGCTTAATACAAGCAGCATCACTGTGCTTTACAACTGCAAATATTCCATGAGTGTCATTAGCTGGAGCTGCGACAGCCACCCCCTCTCCTATGAGCCGTTTATTTATTTGTTTTGCAGAACCGGGGATTGAACTCAAGCCCTTGACCTTGCCAGGGAAGCACTTATTCTACAGAGCTATCTCCCACTGTTAGGGTCACGTTGTGGCCCTGAGGAGAGTGATGGACAGTACTAAAAGGACCTGCAGGAAGGATTTTTGCGTTTTAATTACACAAAACCAAATTCTTCCCAGCTTAGAAAATCCCATACTGGAGGTGGACCTGGGGCATGGTTGGGCTGGAGATTTCAGTCTGCTCCCAGGTCTCAGCTCCTCTGTAGTTTTCCTCACTTTGCAGGACAAGCTTGGCTCTAAGTCCTCCGTGATTGGAGTCCTCTATAGTTCCGGGGTTCCTGATGATGGAAGGACTTGAGACAAGTCTGCCTGATGACAGTAGGGACGTCCTGCCTTCTGTGGTCTCAGCTGGGACTGAGTGGGTCCAGATCTGAAGGGCTAAATTACTAGTCTTCTAGTTAAAGACAAAACTTTTGGCAAAGCCATTAATTAAATGTTTGCATTTTACCAGAAGGAGCATGAACTGTGTGTGTTCTCATGATTCTGTACTGCACAATGGAAGTATGCAAAAAAAAGTGTATGGTTAGATTTCTTAACTTTTGGATTTAGTTATCTCTGACAAGGCAAACTGAGCCAGTCTTTGTATTCGCTCCCAACTTAATGAGCTATAAATTAAAAGAGTCAGTTCTGATAAACGTGCTGGCTTACAAGCATGAAGTGCATTTGAACATTCTTTTCCTTTGCTTCCAGGATTTTGATTCTTTCTTTTCTGCCAAAGAAGAGAATATTATTTATTCATTCCTTGGTTTGGCTCCCCCTCCAGGTTCAAAGGTAAGCTGAACATGCCAGTGTGGGCTCCATGCAGGTTGCAATAACAAAGACCAAGTGACATGGCTAATGCCTGATGATCTCTATGTTAGCATGATTTTTTTGGACATATGTGGAATACTTCATGAATGTGCTTGTCATCCTTTTTACCAGAACCATGTTGATCTTTTCTGTGTCATTTCTGTTTCAGTGACATGACTTTTTTTTTTTTTTTTTTTTTTTTTTTTTTTTTTTTTTTTTTTTTTTTTTTTTTTTTTTTTTTTTTTTTTTTTTGTCTTTTTGAGACAGGGTCTTGCTATGCAGCTCAGGCTGGCCTTGAGCTCACTTTCGCAGTCCAGGCTGGTCTTGAACTCGCACCGATCCTCCTGCCTCAGCCTCCCAGGTGCTGGGATTACAGGTGTGCACCACCACACCCGGCTAGTGACATGACTTTAATATACTGTATTCTAAGAATTCTTTTATGTACAGATAATGCCAGGTTTTTAACTGAAAACCTTAAGACTATGTTCTTCCTGTTTTTCTTTTTGATTTAGTAAAGTTTATAATATTCAAGTATACATGCTGTAGTTGGAGCTCAGTGGCTGGACATTTGTTTGTTTAGCATGTGTGAGACCCTGGGCTCCATCCTGTGTAAGAGTTATCAGGGGACCAAGGGCAGACAGGCAGCCTTTGGACCACGACAGGGCTCTGAAATCTTTCCTCTGTACAGTGGAGACATAGTAAGGGTTTTAGGAAGAGGATTCTAATAGTTTTACTTCTTTAAAAAGGAAATGGCTGCTGTGAGACAAATGGATTCTAAAGGGTTGCAAACTATTGTAATGCAGATGAACTCCTGGTGGTTTGGTTGGGGTGCTGGGGAGGGACCCAGAGAGAGGTGTATAATTTTAGGGCCCATTTTGGTGGAAGCATTGCTAAGGCTTGCTGGTGAATAGAATGTGAGTAAAAGGATAGCATGAATAATGAGTCCTGGGTCACTGTGGGTGGGAGTCTGCTCTGTGGGAGATGGAATTTACAGAGGGAGGCTACACTGGAGCAACACCCACAGTGAAGAGGGTAAGGCAATTCATAGTGGTCACCTGTGTATCAGCAGAGTCCTGTTGAAGAAGCACGTGTACACAGAGTCAAAGTCAGGGAAGTGGCTGAAACTCAGACATGAAAGAAGGCTAGGTCAAGGACACTAGGTAGGGATGAGGCAGGCCTCCAGATTTTAGCTGGGTGGAGCAACAGGAAGAGCCAGAAGAGGGGGCCATATGGGATGGAAGGCCTGAGGCAGGGCTCAGCAGTGAGTGATGGTGAGGAAGCCATAGAGCACCTTTCCCCACAGAAGACAGTGAGGTCAATGGTGCCCATAGCCATCACAACTTTTGTTACATACTGTCACACTGGTACATCATAGCTGACTATATGTATAATTTTTATTTATATTATTGTTGTTTTAAATTTTATGTATCTAGTACAGTCTCTCTACACAGCTCATACTCATAGTGATTCTCCTGTTTCAGCCTCCCCAGTGCTGAAATTACAAGTGTGTGCCACTATGCTCAGTTTTGGTGGCTGGCTCGGCGTGCCTGGAGTGGGCCAGCATTGCACGTGGTACCAGGGATAAAACCTAGGTTCTTCCGCCTTCCTAAGCAGGTGCTTAGACCACCGAGCTATCTCCGCGTCCCCTACTTATTGTTATCTTAATCTGTTTATGCTGCTACATTTCATAATGGTCCTATAAATAGCTCATCTACTGTTCTGTCAAGTCATTGTTGCCATAATTTACTTTACTGTGCTTATAATTTGAATTTTGTTCACCATTTTTTAAAATGATAAAAAAACTCTGTGGAGATTATTGCCAAAAATAATGTTGTTTCTTTTGAGATACTTCCTTAGGATAAATTGACAGTAACTCTTTAAGTGAGACAGAGGTACCCAATATATTTATGGATTTGGAAGGTGCAACAGATTGCTGTGGGCACCGACTGGCTTCACTCTGCTTTCCATACCTGAGTGTGTTTAAGCTCCTTGATATTTGGAGTACTCCATTCTATTTCAAAAAATTGTTTCTATTTTACATATGGCCTTGTAACTCAATGCATATTTTTTGAGAGCCTGTTAGGAGGTTCTAATAGGGAGCAAAGCTACTCCTTTACCCTTGGCTGAGGAACAGGCTTCCTCTGTTGGGGATGGCTATCCTCTTCTGCCAAGCACACAGCTTAACAAGGGGTGCACATGTGACAGTGAGGAAAGAAAGGGACAATGTACCAGCCAGTCAGATTAGCCAAATCAACCCTGCCAATTAACAAGGTGACAGACATCATGGCCAGGTTGTCCTCATATCCATCAATGTATAGTTTTTGTTTGATATTCTTTAATTGACAAGTAAAAATAATGAACATTTATTATTGTGATGTTTGGAGTATGAATACACTGTGGAATTGCCAAGTCAAGCTAAGTGACATACACATTACTTCACTTTGTGTTTTGTGTGTGTGTGTATGTGTGTGTGTGAACATTTAAAGTCTACTCCCCTATTTCTTCTTTTTTTTTTTTTTTTTTTTTTGTGGGACCAGGGTTCGAACTCACGACCTTGCACTTGCCCAGCAGGCACTTGTGCCTCGGAGCTATCTCCCCAGCCCTCTACTCCCCTATTGATTGTCTACATATTTATGATAGATGCCTTGAACTTACTCCTGTTTATGAGATGGTGTGTTTTCATTTTGTCCAAGAATTCAACACCAAAGCAAATGATAAGGCAGGGAAGAGAAGGCATACCTAATATGCAGTATTTGAGCAATGACTACTGTTTCTATAATAATCCTTGTAGGACTTTGATATTCCCAATTTTACTCATGTACTCATCTGATTAAATTAATTTCTTCCTTATTTGGACTGGGCTTGCTGAGCCTTTTAGCCTTAGAGGAACACGTACCTCAGTTCTGCACTTGATCTTAGCCAAGAGGAGGAGAAGCAACTTGTGCCTCAGTTCTGGGAAAGTGTTGGGAGTCTGAGGTTCACTTTCTTCAGTTTCCATTTTCTTTTCTTTCTGGAGTTATTCTTAGTTGAGTGTTTGGCTCTCCTAGATGAGTTGTTCACCTTATCTCTTGTCTTGTGTTTCTTATACTTTTGTCTTTCTACTTTCCTGGAGGACCCCAGCATAGATCTATCTATCTTTAGTTTTACACCTATCTGGTTGTCTCCGTAGATAAGATTTCATATTGTTTTGTACTTTTTAAATTGCATAATTGTTATCACATGTTAAGGAATTTTCTTTTTAAAACATTTTGTACCTTTTAACTTATTGGTACAATTTTGGTATACACAACGACCACATTTATTACAGGGAATCTGTATCTTTCCATGATATATATTGGTTACTCTTTTATGGAACCATGGTACAAGTGTATTTTTTTTTTTTTTTTTCCCCAGAACCAGGGATTGAACTCAGGCCCTTGTGCTTCTCAGGCAAGCACTTATTCTACTGAGCTGTTTCCCCAGTCCCTCATGGTAGAAGTTTTATTAATCTTTAAAGCAGACTGTAAGTTAATCCTTTTTATGAGGCTCCAAATAGAATTCTAGCCTTAAAAGTTCTATTATTCAGCATTTAAAAGCTGTCAAGGAAAAACATATGAATATACGACTCATGAGGCTAGATAAACGTCAGCAGATTGCTTTAGGTCATAGAGCTCCATGCTGTAACCCTAACACTTGAATCCAGTGTTTCATATAAATGGATTCGTGTTATGTGTAGCAATCTAATACCTTCTTCACACCTCTATGTTGAAAGGTAGTACGTTTATAGAAACAAATTATCTATCATTAAAATTGCCATAAATTTAAAAATTCTCCTTGCCATTTATGGTGATAACTATCATGCTGATATTTTACTCAGAAATGAATAATTATAGGAGAAGACCTAAGCATTTTTCCTTCTAAAGAAGAATCTATAATTCATACCTATTATTGAGAGAAAGTTATTTTTCCACATATCACATATCAAAGAAATTGTAGCCAAATTGTTGCAGAAACTGTAGTGAACTGGATGGAAAGTGCTTTGCACCAAGGAGATGGAAGGCAACTTTTATTTACACCGGCAGCAAGTTGATAGGGATCATCCTACAGCATCAGCCCTGGGTTAGAGTAAAATAGCAGCTTACATACATATTGTAATCAGGAAATGCAGAGTCATAATGGGGCAGTCTATAATTGGTTATATATACTGGTTAGTCTACAATTGGCTACACATGTTGAATCACATGTTGTCAGGCAGATGTGTCCAGGGCAGGTTTATTTGGAGTAGGTCATTTATCATGAGGCAGCAAGGTCTGGGGAAAGTTAGGGTCTGGGCAAGTGGGTAAAATTTAGTGTGGCCTTGACAGGGCTGGGCTGCCCTGAGTACAGAATCCTTGAAGAAGGCTGGCAAAACAGGATATTTGAGTAGACTACTGAGCAACTGGTTGGATAGGGTCAAGTCATATTATCTTTGAGTTGTAATTGTGTAGTCAAGGCTGGCTGATGGTCCAATTATGAAGGTATAGGTTTAAAATTTTCTATTATATTTCATTTTCCATTACAAAACAAATCTTCTTTTGCAAATCCCATTGTAATAGTCAATTACAGGGCCCGGCAGGATGGCTCAGTGGTCTAAAGCACCTGCTTAGGAAAGCTTAGGCAGCTGCAGGGACCACGGTTCGATCCCTGGTACCACATGCTTCGCCAGCCCTGCCCTAAGGGCAGGCTGAGCTGGCCATAAAAATAAATAAATAAACAAACAAACAAAAGTTCTGAAACAAGAAAAATAAATAAATAAAGACATTACCAAGCCAGGCATAGTGGCACATACCTACAATCCTGGTACTTGGGGGCACTGAGGCAAGAGGATTGCCATGAGTCTAAGGCCCACTGGGGCTACAAAAGATAATAATAAAAATTAAAAAAAAAATAAAAAAATAGTCAATTACAGCATAATCAACAGATAATAAAATAAGTGGTGAAAAGTATATTTTGGGGGAACAGGTTAGATTTCCAGGGCTAAGATATCACTCCCATTTCCCCTGTATTATTTGCTAAATTCAGAGGGAAATCTAACTTTCATAACAGAGATTGATTTGCTCCAACCTTAACAAAGTAGCTAACCCTAACCTCTGCAGATAATACTGTGTGCTGTCTGGTGTGTCACAAACAGAGAGTGCAGGATCTCACCTGGCAAGTGTTCCTGTTGCATATTTAAAGTTTATTGTCTCAAGAACATGCATTTGAGCACATACTGCTAGATTCTGGGCTGGTAGAGTGAAAGGCCTTTGTGGTATAGAGGGGTAGATATATGTTAGCAGCCTGCAGTTGATGGAATACTTGTCAATGTAAATATGGAGATGACCTTCTGGTTTCAGGGCTCAGACTACACCTTCCATGTGGTTTGACTCTTCTAAAGCTCATGCTGAAATCCCATTGCAGTAACAGTGGGGTTGGGAGGCAGAGCTTTTCAGGGAGGTTTGGATTGTTAAGAGGGGTTAATGCCTTTTTGTCCAGCCTGAGTTCTTACAGGACTCAATTAAGGGCCTCAGAACAAGCTGTTATAAAGCAAGGCTGTCTGGTGCTTTGTGTCCTCCAACATGCATGCTTGCCTTTCTGTGCTTTCTGCTGCCCATGAGGCTCATGCTGATGCCATGGTTTGGGATTTACCACCCTCTAAAACTATGATCCCAAATAAACTGCTGTTCTTTACAAGTTACCTAGTCTCACCTATTCTGTTCAAGCAATAGAAAATGGGGTAAGATAGTCTCAGAGAGTTACCATATTGCTCAGTAGTTGAAGATCTAATAAGAGATAAGGAAGTGGAACAAGACATTAAAGGTACTGTGGGAAAAAGGAATCGCCTGTGAAGGCAATGGAGTTGAATTCATGGTCCCCTTGATGAGGTTGACCTTCAGTAGCATAGGAATGTTTCTGGGAATGTAGGTCTTGAGAGTCAGTAAAGACCAGAAATAGGGAAAGCAAGGCTTTCTAGGACTTCTGTAGGTGAAAAAAAGTCAGTGTGCAGCAATTTCTGTTTTATAAAACCTATGACTTAGGGAGCAATGTAGAAGCTAGTTAGAGAAAAACTCAGGGTCCATGATCGCATTTACAAGCTCAGAGCCAAACACAGTGCCTAACTCAGTAGGCATTCAACTCTGAGACTGGAAGCAATGGTTCTCTGACATGCCAAGGCCTGTGAAATACATGGCATTATGGTTTGTTTCTGGACACCCCCAAGCCTCCTGTGGTCAAGTGGAGTGAGCTTTTCGATGCAGCTGAATGTAGAGTTTGTGACTGGTTCATTGTCTAGTGCTAGGATTGGGGATGTGAGTGACACATGTGCCCTAGGGCAGGTTGCCTGCATATGATATCATGGAGAAGAAGAGGTTTGCTTTTCTCTTTTGCTGTTGCTGCTTTTGCTGTCTTCTGCTGCCATGAACTGCTGCCCTCTGCCATGTGCCATCTTGCCTTGGAGCCAGTTGGTTACAGACTGAAAGCTCTATAATAGTGAGCTAAATGAACCTTTCCTCCCTTAATTTTGGGCATCAGGTATTTCATTTCAGCAATAAGAGAGGTAAGGCACATGGAGATATTAAATACTATTTTTCAAAGTGGAGGTAAGTGGGGCAGGTTTGTTTATTGTGACATGCTTTTAAAAAACTGATATTTTGACACCTGAACAGTAAGATAAATCTATTTCATTTTCTGATGTTTCATCTTACATCATTTTCTTTCAACATCTTTTTTTTCCTTGACAATTTTTATGGTGTCTTATGTGATATCTGACCCACGTGCACATTGCCTGACTTAAATCATGTCATACATGTCTATTTCCTCCAACATTTATCATTTTGTTTATGGTGAGAACATTTGAACTCTTTCCATGCAATGTTTCAGAGGACATTGTTATTGTCAAAGGCACCCTGGTGTTCAGTAGCATGCCCAGACCTCATATCCATGTCTGAGAATGAAACGTGGTACCTTGGCACTTTTGGATAGACCTCTGCCCTTTCTCACATCTTCTGTTCTCCCTGGCCCTGAGAACCACTGCTCTACAATCAGCTCTTTAAAAATCTGCATACAGGTGAGACCATGAGGCATTTGTTTCTCTGTGTCTGGTTTATTTCACTCAACACGGCGACCTTCCAGTTCTATCCATGCTGTTGCAAACAGTCTCAGATTTTAGAACTTGCCCTCATTTGCAGGGGTCATAATTTATGAAATTGTCCTTAGAAGAAGGAAAGGGATGGCTATGGGATTGTAAAACCTGTCTGAAGAGACCTAAGAGCCCATCTAGTCTGATTCTCCTTCACCAAAATGAGGATCTTGAAGCACAGGGGCCTGAGTGATTTGTGTGTGGATAGTACAGTAACTAGTGACACTGTCCATGCTAGGACGATAGGTGCTGGTGTGTCAGTTAGATTTGGAGAAGTTTGTGCATGCACACGGGGAAAGTGCGAGTAGCCTTAGAAAGACAAATACATGATTTAGGGAAATGATATGACTTGTCACAGTGTCATATTGTCATAAAGAACATTGTGGAGAAATGTCAGCAAGAAAGTTAATCTCATCCAAGCTAAAAAAGGGACCTTTGGCACTTATGTAGAAAATGTTTATCAAATAATAACAAGCATCATAAGCAAAATTATGGCTTTAATTTTTTTTTTGGCCAGGCATGGTGGTGTGTGCCTGGAGGCTGAGGCAGGAGGATCACCATGAATCCAGGGTCAACCTGGGCTACATAATGAATGTAAGACCAACCTGAACTACGTAGTAAGAACCTATCTTAAAAAAAGAAAAACAAAAAAAACCAAAGAAAAACAAAGAAGAAGAAGAAGAAGAAGAAGAAGAAGAAGAAGAAGAAGAAGAAGAAGAAGAAGAAGAAGAAGAAGAAGAAGAAAATTATTCTTGTCTTAGGATGTGTATACTAGGTTAAGTACTAACATTTTTTTTTTTTTTTTTTTTCTTTTTTTTGTGGTACTGGGGATTGAACTCAGGATCCTATGCTTGCCAGGCAAGTACTTCTTCTACTGAGCTATCTCCCTGGCAAAGTACTAACCTGGTTTTCTGGGCCATAAAGCTGATACTTGTTCTTTAAAAACATCTGGCCATAGATGATTAAATAAACATCACTCTTATTATGATGTATCAGGAAAGGCCTGTCTGTAACAACAGGGTTTTCTATTATTTCCTGGCAAGAAGGAAGACAGAGTCTCATTAAATCTATGCAGTTAAGTTCATTGCCACAAAAAATGCACATTCTAATTCAATGGAGTCAATGAGAATTTTTGAATTCTGAAGGTTTCAGGCAAGGAAAATAAATGTTATTTACAAATAATTCAGTTTATAAAAGCATAATTGATGAAATTTCTATGACTTACACAGGCTAAAAATGAAATGACAAAGCACATTTTTAGACAACTAGAAAACAAGTCGTTAAAACTACATCAGCAATCTTACAAACAAAACTGCGGCCATTTTTCACCAATGCATCCTATCCTCTGTAATTCTTAATCCACTGGATCTTGGGTCAGTGGTCTCGCGAATCCATGTGCTTCTCTATCAGAGTCCTGGAATTTTGACTTGGTCCACTGGTTTTACTGAAGGTGTTTAGGTGTTGCTGTCAGACAGGTGGGCCCCAAAGCACCTGCAGAGCGTGTTTCCTATGAGGCTCTGCTCAGACTTCTTCATGGGATAAAATATTCCAACTGATGGCTGATGGTAGAAAACTTTGAGGGAAATATCTAAGTGAAACAGGCTAACAGAAATATCTGTAGATGATAGATAATTAAAATAGGTGTGATTTAATTATTACTACTATATATATATTGAGACAGGATCTTACTATATAGCCCAGGCTGGCCTTAAACTGGCAGTGATTCTACTGCTTTAGCCTCTGAGTGCTGGAATTATAATAATGTGTCACCATACCTAGTCTACTGATAATTTTCAAAAGTGAAAGATTTGATGACAGTTAAAATAAGAACAAAACACCAGAATAGAAATTAGGTCATTTTTTTAGTGGCATGCAAAATAAAACCACAAAGACAATTCAAAAAAATTTAGGAACAGCCTGGACCACCATAAGGAGACTACTGATGAAGACAGAAAGGCCCCAGCACACCTGCTCTAGGTGACACATGATCTTATAGCCTATGTCACTGAAGAAGTTTCTCACTCCAAAAGATGCTATTGTCTTTAGCAGCCTTTGGACAGAAGCATTATGACATTTGTGAAGGCCAAATTTCTCAGAATAAGGTGCATAGCTTTCTTCTGGGCGGCCTCAAGCATGAGTACATGACTTATAAAGGCAAAGATGTTCCCTGTGGTCCTAAGTGCAAGACCTCATTAGTTCCGAAATTGCCAGTTCTGCTGATAACCCACTACTATTATGGGATATTGGACTATGCATACAACTGCTTTCTCCTAGTTCAATGAGAAGAAATATTTGTACTAATAGTGTTTAGAAAAGTTATCATGTCTCTGTCTTGTACTCTGAGCAACTACTATGAAGACAACAATATGCATTATATTAATTATTGTGGCTATCCTACTAATGTGTTTTGAAACTGTATCATTATTTATTATTAAAAGTAATAAAAAAGAAACTAAAAAGTAAATTTAAAAAGTAAGGGTCCAGCGGGATGGCTCGGTGATCTAAAGCACCTGCTTGGGAAAGCTTGGGCAGCTTCAAGGACTGCGGTTCGATTCCCGGCACCACATGCTGCGCCAGCCCTGCCATTGGGGTGGGCTGAGCCGGCCATAAAAATGAGTGAATAAACAAACAAAGGTTCTGAAACAAGAAAATAAATAAATAAAATAAAAAATTCTTAAAAAAAAAAGCAAAAAAATTTCACAATGAAAACTTGTCAAGATGTCTTCCTTCATGGGACCTGGCGGGATGGCTCCGTGGTCTAAAGCGCTTGCTTGGGAAAGCTTGGGCGGCTTCAGGGTCAGCAGTTCGATCCCTGGCACCACATGCCGCGCCAGCCCTGCCCTCATGGTGGGCTGGGCCGGCCATAAAAATGAGTGAATAAACAACTAAAGGTTCTGAAACAAGAAAAAAATAAATAAATAAAATTAAAAAAAAAAAAAAAAGATGTCTTCCTTCAGCCTCAGTTATTCTGATATTCCTGTCACTTTCTGAAGGCATCTTTTTTGTTTATATTTGCATTGAATTGCTACTTTAATTTCCTGAATTGATTCAAAATGTTTATTTTCACGGTCTTTTTTTTTTTTTATTATTTGAAGAAGAGCAAGAAATTGCACAGGCTGAGAGGAAATATTCACAAATCCTTTATCTGATAAGGGATTTGTACCCAAAATACGTAAAGAACATATAAAATACTTGGAAACTCAATAACAAGACAAGCCATAATTTTCAGTTTGAGGCTATTGTGAACAGTGCCATAATAAACAGATTGTAAATGTCTCTTCAATGTACCAATTTCATTTCTTTAGATACAAGGGATGTTAGAAGAATACAGTAAATGTTTAAATTAAAATAAAACAGTAAAGTAAAAGAAAAAAAATTAGAAATATTATTTGTACAGTACCACGTGGTGCTGGTCCTTCTGCCACAGCAACCAATGAAGAACAGTAGCCATGGTCCTTCACCGTCTCATGGCCATGGGCCTCAACAAGGGCCACAAGGTGACTAAGAATGTGAGCAAACTGGGGCATAGGCACCACTGCAGACACCTCACTAAGCACCCTGAGTTCATGCGGGACATGATCTGGGAGGTGTGTGGCCTCGCCCCCTCTGAGTGGCATGCCATGGAGCTGCTCAAGGTCTCCAAGGACAAACGTGCCCTGAAGTTCATCAAGAAAAGAGTGGGCATGCACATCTGTGCGAAGAGGAAGTGTGAGGAGCTGAGCAACGTGCTGGCCGCCATAAGGAAGGCAGCTGCCAAGAAGGACTGAGCCCCTCTGGAATAAAGCTTTGCAGAAAGTTAAAAAAGAAAAAAAAAATACTATATGAAAAAATAATCATGAAGGCTATTTTCAAAACATTTATAAATATTATATCCAATTTGTAAGAATGAGTGAATACAGAGGATAACTCTTGATATAACACCTATAGTTATTCAGAGACATAACGTATCACAAGTATATTGAGCATTTGGGAAAAGTATCAGGCAACAAGTTCAGGCCTAGAGTAGGCCATAAACATTTTTATATTAAAATGAGTAGGAGATGGAGACAGTTGAAAAGCGTTGTCCTAAAACATAATAGATTCAAATTAAAGTAGTACATATATGATGAAGTTAATATTTAGAATATCTGAAGTTATTATTAATAACCTACACCTTGTCTGTTATCAGGTAAAGAGCACAAAGATCAATGTCTTTTCACATTGTTTTAGTGAGGGAAATATTATTAAAAAACTAAGGCTGGGAGATAGATCAGCGATGTGAGTGCCTGCCTGGCAAGTGCAAGGTCCTGAGTTCGATCCTGGACAACCCACACACACATGCAAAGAAACTAATGGAAAATTTCTAGTTACATGTGTAATTAGCTTTCTATCTGTTGGCAGAGGTACACATTTTTATAACAACAGTTTTACAGCTGAATATTCACTAAATACTGCTGATATATGACTGTCTTGGCTAGCTGTCCTATTTCAGGGCGAAGCATCAGATATAAATAATTTAGAGGAATAAATGGTTTATTTAGCTTATGGTTTTGAAGTATCAAGATTATTTCCACATCGGACTGAAAATTGGAAAAAAAAGAGTATTAATAAAGCTGGCATCTGAATGCACTTCCCTGATCCTTATAGATCAGAAACATGTCTGGCCTCGTTCTTTGTTCTATTTCTGCTTAAATACCTTCTTGGTTTCCATAGCAACCATGATGGAAGGCCATGGTTTTTGACTCAAGAAGTTTTCTTTTTATCTCTTTTATGTTTACAACATCTTAACAAGGGTGATGAAGGAGTGAAGTAGTAAGGCACTCCAGGCTGGGTCATGTAAAGTCAACGCTGCCTTAATATTTCCTAACTCTAAAATGGATTTAAAGGCATTGAGAGCTACCATCTTCTACAGTTTCAGAAGACTTAGTCCATGGTCAACTGGTTTCAGAGCAGGAACATCATGGTGAAAGGGTGTGATGTAGCAAAACTATTTATTTCTTGTGCTGGGAAGCAGTGCACAGGGGAAGAGAGCCAGAGAGAGATTCAGTCTCCAAAGACAGCTCACTTCCCCCAACTCTGCTCCACTTACAAACAGTATGTTAAGTTTTGAATATTCATGGATTAATCCACTGGTGAGAATAGTGCCCCCACGATCCAGTCTGGAAGTCTTTCATGCCAGTCATGTTGACAGGATGAACTGGTTCACATTCAGTGATGAGTGCTGTCCTTACAGAGCCCCCTCCCCCAATGAAGTCCTTATATTCCAACAGCCATCCCAGTATTACTCGAGAAATTTCAAATCTCCCCAAAGTTGATTCTCTCTTTGGACTCATTTTTATCCAATCAATAGGCAGAAGTAATGTATTGAGACAATGTAATTCATGGCCCCAAGTGACTTGTGACCAAAAGTTTTGATACTTGCTTCTGATGTGATTGTTCAACTGTTGGAAGCAATTTTGAGAGTGGCATACATACATAGCTGCATAGTCACTTTCTTTTCCCTATCCATTCTTCCTCTATGGGGCTGGGCTTCCCCTAGGACCTCTGTCCTTGCTCCAGTGAGTCTCCCTCCAGAGCACTGCTGTTGAATCCTCACCCAGGAGACTTGTCCCCATGAAGATCCTGTTAGTGACCTCCAACCCTACCAACAGGAAAGGATCTGATACTCCATGCTGTGTCTGTTGCTGTGGACTTTTGGATCCTGTACTTCACCGGTACCGTGGGATCCTTTTTGTCACAGATGCACTTGACCCATCCATGCTTGGCCTTGTCCAGCACTTGAGCTGCCCCTCCTGCCACCCCAATCACTGCCTATCTCTTGCACTGTGACCTGTAGGTACAGGAGCTGGAAGTGACTCAGGGAGACAGTCCAGGCACCCAGGTGGGGACTTATGATATGTCACAGCCCTAGAATCATAGAGTGAGGCCAGGAGAACTGAGTTTTAGAAATATAGGAGCTGTTGAAATCCAGAAATACATCTTTAGTTCACAGTAGTGATGTGGCTTCTACCTGGTCAGCTAGAAATGTTTCAGCTCTAGGATGAGGAGATCTTTTAGTTCAGCCAGGGGAATTATTCCTGATTTGGCTGTGTGTTCTAAACTTGCCTGAGGAATGCACCTGGGCTGGGTATATAACCCAGCAGTGGGGCTCTTGCTTAGCATTTGCAAGGCCCTGGCTTTAATCAGTAGCACTCTCATCCCCCAACCCACTTCTATTAAAAAAGGAGATTTAGAGAAACATGAAAAGAACCATCGAAGATAATAGTTTGGAGCATAGAAAGGTACTCTGGCCGGGCGTGGTGGCTCACGCCTGTAATCCCAGCACTCGGGAGGCTGAGGCAGGAGGATTGGTGCGAGTTCGAGACCAGCCTGGGCTACAAAAGTGAGCTCAAGGCCAGCCTCAACTGCATAGTGAGACCCTGCCTCAAAAATCCAAAAAAAAAAAAAAAAAAAAAAAGAAAGGTACTCTGAAATTTTCTAATACGAAGCTGTGATAAACAATGAAAGGAAGAACACTGGCAAGTACCACACTGTGGTTTGAAGTCAGAGAGAGAAAAAAACCAAACAAGAAATATAACAGAAGTCGGGCATGTTGGTGCACGCCTGTAATCCCAGCACTTGGGAGGCTGAGGCAGGAGGATCAGTGCGAGTTCGAGACCAGCCTGGGCTACAAAAGTGATCTCAAGGCCAGCCAGAACTGCATAGTGAGACCCTGTCTCAAAAAGACAAAAAAAAAAAAAAAAAAAAAAAAAAAAAAAAAAAAAAAAAAAAAAAAAAAAAAAAAAAAAAAAAAAAAAAAAAAAAAAAAAAAAAAAAAAAAAAAAAAAAAAAAAAAAAAAAAAAAAAAAAAAAA
>PVJA010042979.1:0-17033 GCA_004027025.1 Myocastor coypus | reverse complement strand
ATTATTTTTTTCTATCACTTAAAAAGAGCTATTGGCTGGAGAATTGAAAGTGTCCTTCAAACTCAACATGAAGATAGTGTCATAGCTAAACTTGAGTCCTAGTCTTAGTGCAGACGTATATCGTGTACGTGCCTTCATCTTTGTAGGTCTTGGTTTCCTATCCATGGATCACTGAAGAGTTGGCAACCTTCTGGAAGATTCAGCAAGTCAAAAATACCATACATGATATTCCGCCAATAAACCATAGCCAGGAAGTGTTTTCACATTACAGTCCCAGCCTCAGAGGCTAGGCCTGCTTTCTTTACACAGAGGCAGATGTTCATTCATTCCTCTTCTGGTTTGTTTAAAAATCTGTGGTTCCTGAATACCAACAGTTATACAAGAAAAAAAGTCACCAAGAAAATTAGGCCTCCGAAATTGTGAACAAACTTCTCACTTGGATCACGTGTATCTTTGTAAATCATCAGTTTTATTCCAGCCTCAAGCTATATAAAACCTATAATTTTTAGACGAATTTGGGTAAAGTGATTTCATGAAAGCTAAGTCAATTTTATGAAATAAAAGTCGACCACTGTTTTCATGAAAATTTTTGTGTAGTTAAATTTCTGTTTAAACTAAAACGTGATAAACTAATTGATCCAGGAGCAGTGACCATGGATGAAATCATTAATTTGCCTACAGCACTGAATAACAACAACCGCTTGATAGACCACACAAGTTGACAGCAGTAACTGAATTTCTAAATTGCTTTCAATTCTCAGGATGCAAAAGAAAGCTGAGGGAATGGCTATCAAGAGAATAGCACTTGGTAATGAATTTCCTTAATTTTGCTGATCCTGATTATGTGGGCTTGGGGGTCTATGTGTACTTCTATTTCAATATAAATGGAGAAACTTTCTCAATTACATAAATTAAAAAGACTTATTCTATGAACCAGCTATCTTTTTCACTTTATCTTGTTTATTAGCTAGAAGAAGATTCTGTGTTCACTCTCATACGTGTTTATGTTCTCTCATGTAAATGGTAGGTAGTATAACAGCCTACATGTTATAGAATTTTAAATTCTATTGAATTTTAAATTGAATCATGTAGTATTTTAATTTGGGTTTTTTTCTATTATCTGAGGAATTCTGAAAATACACCTACATATATAAGCCTCTTCATTTCTTCATTGTGAGTAGGACTGATAATAACTCGTTGTTTAAAGTCCAGAGTACTATTGTAGTGGAAATAAAAGACATTTTTCTTCCATTTTATATGAATGTCTCACTATATAGAAACGACACAAAGTGTGGCTGCAAGTACCAGCAGGCTTTGTTGCCACCTTTTCCCCTCCAGTGTGGACAGATAAGGAAAGGGAAAGAACTTCCGTCAGCCAGTGAAGCTAAGGGTTACACATCTTTACTGCTGAAGGCAAGCATGGGAGGACTGGGGTGTTATCTTGACAGTCACTTGCCCTAAGAAACACTTTTGGCTGCTCCAAGCTAGATGAATAACAGAACTCTCAGGGAAACATCAAAGGGACGTGCACAGCATACCAGACCAAATGCGTACCCTATGGCCTCACACTGGCCCCGAGAAAGAACATGATTCACCCTGCATCCTTGTAGATACATTAGGGCTGGACTGCAGAGTTGGCTTTCCTGAAGCTGGTAGAGATGTGGAGGTGGATATGAAGGTTTCTAATCGTATTTAGTAGGAGGAAGTTTTTAAGGGTGGAGGTTTTCAAGGGTGGCTGCCAAGAGTAGGCCTATGGTTTGTTAAGAGATCTAGTAAAACATACCCTTTCAAAATGGTAGCTTAAAGCCGGGTACAGTGGCACACACCTGTATTCCCAGCCCTTGGGAGGCTGAGGCAGGAAGATCAGTGTGAGTTCGAAACCAGCCTGGGCTGCAAAAGTGAGTTCAAGACCAGCCTGAACTGCATAACGAGACCCTGTCTCAAAAAGACAAAATAGAATAGAATAGAATAGAATAGAATAGAATAGAATAGAATAGAATAGAATAGAATAGAATAGAATAGAATAGAATAGAATAGAATAGAATAAAATGATAGCTAAAATTTGATCCAAAATATGCAGCAAGTCAGAAATCCAGCTATAGGTTCAGAGGCAAATATTTCAGATGATTTGATTTTATTATGCTATAGAGTATATTAATTATGTAGAATTACAGACTTTTGTGGCATATACATAAATATATATAAGCATAAAATACATAAATATATCATACTTGGACCTTATCTATTATAGTTACTCTTACCTAAACCACATTAGTCTCTACTCTCCTCTTCTCTTCCTTACCCCTTTGCTGTTTCCTAATACACTCTCTCTCTCTCTTTTTTTTAATTTGTGTGTTTGGTATATGGTCTCACTAAGCAGCTTGGATTCATGATGTGCCTCCTGTTTTCAGCCTCCCCAGCACTGGAATTAGGCATGAGCTACCATGCCCAAACTTGGTAGCTGGCTCAGTGTGCCCCAGGGGTGGGGCTGGCACAGCCTGTGGTACTAGGATCAAACTCCAGTCCCTGCGATTAACTAAGGAAGTTCTTAGTCTGTCGAGCTATCTCACCGGCCCTTTGAATACACTCTTTTCGATTTCCCTGTTTGCCTTTTCATTCTCTCCATATATTGCACATATGAGAGAAAATATGTGACACTTGTCTTTCTGAGTCCAATTTACTGCACTCGAGGTGACTTTCACTATCACCAAATAATACTCTATTGTCATACTTTCCTTATGCACTCAACCACTAGCAAGCATTTCATTCATTTGGGCATACATAGGGCAGTCCTATTACTAAATGATATTTTAATTCAATTTTTATATGTCTTTAAAGAAACTCCACACAAGACTGCATAGTGTTTGTGCTAATTAAATTCCTACTAGTAGTATAGAAGTGTTCCTTTTCTCTCTTACAATTTATTTATTTAATACAAGGTCTCACAACACAGCTCAGACTGACGGTGATCCTCCTGTCTTGGCCTCCCCAGTGCTTGGGTTATAGGTGTACACCACCGTGCCTGGTTTCTGGGGCCCACATTGTGAGCCTAGGGTTCTGGGGCTGCATGCATGCAGTATGAGGATCACACTTGGGTCCTTATACTTGCCAAGCAGACACTTAGACCACAAAACTATCTCTCCAGCCTTAGTTATTTTTCTCTTGAACCTCTGACATGTACCTTTTTGTTTGTTTTATTTGATATTTGTTTGTTTTTGTATTCTTGATGGTTTCTATTCTGAGAAGGATGAGGTAGAATCTCAGTCAAGTTTTGTTTGCGTTTTTCTACTGATTAAACACAATAGTAGTTATTATATGACAAACCATTCCCAACATCATAAATAAACAAAAAAAAGAGAAAACTCCTGCAAAAAAAGAGAAGGATATCTTCTTGCATCACTTTTATTCAATATAGTACTTGAAATTTTATTTGAGTAATTAATTACATAAAAGAAAAGAAGCAAAGGAGATACAATAAGAACCGAAGAAGTCAAATTAATCCTATCTTCAGATGATACAATTCTGTACTTCTAAGGTTATAAAACCTCAACAAGAATAAATCTAGCAGGCCAGCCAAATAGTTCAGCAGACTAAAAGCACCTGCTTAGGCAGATGCAGGGATTAGGGTTTTATCACCATGTACTGTGCCTTCCCCACCCCCGGGGGCACACTGAGATGGTAATTGAAACTGGACATGGTGGCACACACCTGTAATCCTAGCACTTGGGAGGCTGAAAACAGTAGAATCACTATGAGTCCGATCTGTGTAGTGATACCCTATGGACTTTGTACTAAATAATAAAAAATGGAAGACATTTAGAGCTCATAGACAAGTTCAGAAAGGTAGTAGGATAGAGAATAAACACAATATTCAATAATTTTTCTACCAACCAATAATAAGTACAGCAAGATAGAAATCAGGAAAACATTTCCATCCAACAAAATCTAAAAAAAAAAGGAAAAAAAAAACTAGGCATAAACAGAGAAAAGATTCCTACACTGAAAAATGTAGAACACTGGTTAAATAAATTAAAGGAGATATCATATTTCTCCCATGTTTATTGATGAGCAGAATTAATACTGTTAAAATAATCAGATTACTAAAATTTGTCCAGAAATTCAGTGCAATCCCTGTAAAAATAGAACCATATTCATAGAAGTAAAACAAAAATCCCCTGAGTTTATATGAAAACATAAAAGACAAAGAAAAGCTAAAAAATCGTAAGTAAAATGAACAATATTGGAGATAGCACAATATACAATTACAGTGCTGTAAAATTTTAATGGTATAAAACCATAGTAACAAAGATAATGTATTACCCTAAAACTGCACACATAGGCCAATGGAGTAGAACATACAACACAAAAATAAACCTATGCAACCATATCTTCTTGAGCAAAGTGTCAAAAACAAACACTAGAAAAATAACATCTTTAAGAAATAGTTCTGAGAAATCTAGTTATCCATATTTAGGAAACTAAATCTAGATTCTATGTCTAACTCTCCACAAAAGTCAACTCACAATGGATCAGAAACTTAAATGTAAAATCTAGGACAACTGTATATCCAACTCCTACAACTTTTCGGTTGTGTAGATGCTTATTTAGGGACTTGAAGATATCTCAAGAAAAGGTGGTTTCTCTTTGGACAACTCTACACCTCAGAAAGAAAGAAATGTCACAGGGACACCCTATCCAATGAAAAATTATGTGAAGAATAGCTTATGGAAGACACTCAGTGTATCCCTAACTGTATATAGTACCTAACTATAGTGAGACCAATTCCTTCAATCTTAGCAAAACAACAGCAAAGCATTGTTATTGAATGGGTCTTGCGTGCAAGTGTTAGGCTTGGTCCTAACCTAATCAGTGGCTGACATAGGTAAAATCAGATGTTTACAAGCTGTAAAGTCTGGCTTTGATTTCTGCTTTGAATTCTTTCTTCCAGACATTGTCATAATAGAACAATTTGTTACCTGAAATTTTAATCACTTTAATATGAATTAAGAGGAGAAAAGTACAATTCTCATTTAGTCATTGATTAGTGATGTTTTTAGAAGAGCATTTACATCTAGTTTTTGTGAGAAGAAAAGAGCTTTGGGAAGGTAGGCCTGGCTTGCCTTCTGCTCTTAGCACACATATAAAACACTCTTGGGCTTGTTTGTGCCCTGTTTCAACCAGTGAAACTCCAAAGACTTTTTGGAAGATGTTCTTTATCTTGCATGATCCACATGCAGAGATTCACATACTCTGCAGTGCCTAACTGGCTAACACTAGCACAGGGTACTTTGGGCCACTATTAGCCATATTCCTGTGGCAAAATAGTTTGCAGATCAAAGAGATTAGCAAGATTTGGAATGCCCCTGTTGACAATCAGGTCTTCGGACCCTTCTCCAGTAGTAGACAGCTGCACAGCGACAGTCTACACCGTAATTTAACACTGTAAACTTGTTTTGCAACAGCTCTTGTTGACACCAGATGTCCAACAATGGCTATTTTCACAGGCTTTACGCTGTCTCTGCAAAGCACATGCATGTCATTTTGCTCCAAAATGTGCTACACCAACAGCAAGTCTCGACACCATCTCCTATCTCCAACTTCCTGAGGAAAGAAAAAACAGCAGGATGCAATGCAGGGACTCCTTTGAGTGCGCCGGTGGGGCTCAGGCTTATCTAGATTCACCCATGTTTTCGGGCAGTTTTGTGCACTTTGATGGTGCTGTGAACAGATTGATGCCAATAAGCCATTTGAGATAAGAACTAATTGGAAACAGAAGGTTGAAGAATGATTATGTAGGGAACGAGCAAAGGGGACAGACAAGTAATTATTCAGGCAGAATTTCTTTACACAAAAGGCAGATGGAAGAGGGAGCAAAATTCCAAAGTCTGTGGCAAAAGTAAGCAGCTGCACATTTCTTTTTTGTGTGTGGAAAAAGCAAACAGAGTGATTCACTGGGTTGGTATTAGGCTCTGGGAATCCCTAGGGATTCTCAGCATGTTGGCAGCCCATGGTGTGTAAAACTACTCAGTGGTCTCAACTGAGATTGTCTCCTCCTCGGCTTCTCATTGTGACACACAGGAGATGAGATTTCAGAGAAAGGCTAAGGCGCAAGGGCTTCTGGTTCATGTGTGAATCACAGCAGAGGTGTGTGACCAAGAAAGTGGGAAGCACCATACGTAAATTTTCTACCTTTGTCACAAGCCATCACTCAGATTTAACTGAGCACATCCATTCATAAATACCAGCTCAGTACAGAAAAAAATTGAGAAAGAGAAGAATTCGGTAATATATTTCTTCAAAGGACGATACAGCTACTGAACCACAGCTAAATAAAGCTGCATGATAACAAAACTTTGATTTCTTTTGGAAAGACAAGACAATAATAATTAGTAATCAGGACAGGAAACTGAGCCACACAACAACTGCCCCAAAGCAAAATCCATTAGCAGCAGCCTTACTCAGCAAGAGTAATTTAAAAGCTGTTTAACTGTATTCCATACAGAAATATAAAATGAGGACAGAAAAACATTTTTTTTTTACTCCAGGCTCACATTTATCTATGTATTTATCCATCTATTTGTGTATACATGTGGAGATTAAAGAGAAAACTGGCTGGGAAGACATTTGAGGGCATCCTCTTTAACAGCCTGGTAATCAAAAGGAAGTTAGATTCCTAGTTATCTATGACAAGAAAGCCTTAGCTCAGTTTTTACCAGAGTGTAATAAGGATGAATACATAGAAAAATCATACCAAAGCTAAAAAGTAAACATGTATAAGGCTGTATGAGAGTTAATGATGATAATTTGTTAAGAAGGCTTAAAAATATGGTTATGCCTAATTATCAAAGAAAACAAAATGATAACAGATTTCAGAGTAAGAGGAAAAATAGACTTAGACGTAGGATGAGGTACGGGCTTTTCCACTACTTGGTTGGGTCAGTATTACACAAATGGATGCTGCTGTACACTCAGTTACACCTCCTTTCTTTCTCCAGCTTCTTTGTCCATCCTCTTCTGAGTCTGTAAACTCCTTCCTACTTTAGATGACACCAGAGATCTGATGACTTTTCTTGGCTATTCTTCTCTAGCTAGATCACACTTTTTTCCTCTACATAACTGTCTTCTAGATTTTCCTAGGTGTGATTTTCTTGTGAATTATGTAATGCATCTTCCAATTAAATATTTATTTATCTGCTGGTTAATTCTAGTCTCCCCCCACTTCTAAGCTCTTTTCAGGCAGAGACTGACATGTCCTGTTGATCACTACTGTAATAAATCCCCAAACAAGCCTGGCACACAGTAAGTGCTCAATGGAGATTTGTGTTTGAATTAGCACATTCCAGCCCAAAACCTCTCATGCATCTTAGTACATAAGGAAAATGGTCAGAAGTTACAAAGCTAGACAAGGAGACCAAGATTTGCAACAAAATATTCCTGTTTAAAACATCCAAAATCCTAGGAAGCAGAATTTTACTAATTATAGGCAGATAACAAAGCTAACCACAACAATGATCGTATAATTGTACTATCTGCATTATATATCATCATAACAACAACAATGATATGTATGGCTTACACAACAATTAACTGTGTATCAGACATTGTTCTAAAAATGTCATCTACATTAATCATCTAAATTTTCTCGCACTCCAGGGAGGTAGGCACTATTATGATCTCCGTTTTAGAAACGAAGATACTGAGGAGGAAAAGAAAAAAAAAAAAGTACATATTCAAATTTATATTGTTATTAAGTGATAAAATTTACATTAATTAGTCAGGGTTCTCTGGAGAAACAGAACCAATAGCATGTGCATTGTAGATAGAGAGATGTGAGCGATTGGCTCACAGGATTGTGGCACTGGGCAGGTCTGCAATCTGTAGGCTGGGTCAGCAGGCTTGATACCCACATGACCTTGTAACTCAAGCCCAGGGACGGTCTGCTGTAAGAACTATCACTTCTTCCAGAAGGGGTGGTTTTTCTCCTAAGGCCTAAAACTGATTAAATGAGATCCATAAATTGTACAGAAAGTGTACTCAAAAATCCACTCAACTCAATGCTAATCCTGTCTAAAACATGCTCTCAGCAATGTCTAGACTCATGCACGATCCAAGCTTAGTCCATAGGCTTAGCCAAGTTGACACACAAAATTAATCATCAAAGAATAAAGATAGGAATTATATCTGTTCCAATATACAAATGCTTAATAAAGACACTACCAAGTCATTTAGGCTCTATTGGTTAACTAAATCATTCAGTTTGAATTCAATGACAGCATCAATTCATCGTTGAGGTCCATTTTCTTTACCTATGCCACTGTGATAGATATTTCATAGTTATGATAGGTGTGTGTGTGTGTGTGTGTGTGTGTGTGTGTGTGAACTACAGAATCACTTTGTTTTACTAATTTTGACCAAAAAAAAAAAAAAAAAATAGTTCTTTGTTGGGAGCCTGCCGTGATGTGCAGGATGACGCCTACGCCCTGCCGCCTCTGCTGCTCCCCCGCCCATCGTGTGTCCAATATGGCGCCCATATCCTGCTTCCTGAGCCTTGCTTAGTCTCTTCTCCTCTCCAAATATGGTAGTTGACAAATGCTTCCCTATTGTTGCCCAATCGCCAATCCCCACATGTAACCTTATTGTTGGCTAAAATGTTGCTTATAAGCCCGAGCACGGGAAGTGATAAGCGCGCGACACGTAGGAAGCCGTCTCGGACGGACATGTATTGAGGTCGCTGCCCAGCCAATAAAGGAGTTAGCAGAGATAAGGTGTTCGTGTGCTTTCTTCCGCGGGACGGAGACGGCGACAGATAGTTCTTCATGATCTGTAAATACTATTAACTGTGACAATGGCCAAAGTTGAACTACAGGATCAATAATTTAAAGCTACCATATTATGAATTCACAGAGCTCACACAAGTTTCAACTGGCCGGGCAAGTGCCAAGCACATTGAAGCAATCCATGTACCAATTTATACCAATTGGTACACTTGGTGCCAATTCAAATGCAGAACACTGAGCAGAGGTAACCATCCCAGAGTTCAAGCTGTGATTCTACATGAACCAAAAGTGATCCTTCAGTAGAGACAAACTGCATGCCCTGAACACCCACGCGTTTGCCATGGCAGCAGCGAGGCGAGCTATTGGTCTCACTTTCATGCTCATTCTTTAACCTGAGATACTGAGCCTCATAAGTCTAGAGTGAATGCCACATGGGCTGTGCTATGGTTAACGTATTAGGCCTCAAGTATACCAACACATGTACAAAATAAAGTTTCCTGTGTATAAGCTGCCATCACAGGAAGCCGATTCCTACCAAACAGGAGTACAAATCTATTCTTCCTTACTTTTCACATCTGTAAAATAGAGATAGAATTTCCAAATCATGGATGTTAAGGTACAATAGAAAACCTAAAGGACACCACTGTAGTTTTCAGAGAAGTTTCCATGCTTACTCCATTTGGCCCAGCTATTTCCCTACTATATGTCTTCCTAAGAGAGTTAAAGATATCCTCTCTAGTGAAACATGGCTGCTCATGGTGATAGTAACACAGCTCATAGTTGCTACAGCTAAGAAGCAGCCGACTTGTGCAACAACAGAGGAAAGAGTAAACGAACTATAGTATTTATACACGATGGAGTTCTATTCTACCATAAAAAGATAAATTTGATGGATGTGTTCAAAAATAGATATAGTCTGACACCGGAATGTTCAGAAAAATAAATCATGCACATAACATAAAATAGGGCATGGCTTACCATATGCTGGAAGTTCAAATAACAAATAAAGAGCAAAATCGAATTTAGTAATAGAAAGTAGGAAGAGCTTTTCCAAATGAAAAGAAGATCCCCAGAGATGAAAAGAAGGGTGAGGCAGGGTTAGGGAGAAAAAAAAAAAAAAGAACTGCCATGTCATGTGTTCTGTCCATGTACCAACTCCCCAAAGGAATGGGATCATCTTGTACTGCAAACATGTACCAGGAAAAATATAAACTGGAAAAAGGGATGCAATTTTAGTGTCTCTCTTCTTAGACAACAGCTTTTTCTTTAAAGCAGAGCCTGGCTTTGCAAAAGGTGCCCGGTAGAGAACTGGAGTAAATATTTGCAAAGATTTTTTTTTTTTTTTTTTTTTTAGAGCTGAAGAAAAACAGACACTTTTTGCTCAGAACTTTTATCCATCATTAAAATAGGTGCCCTGAATCCTGGCAATGCATGGTGGTCTGCTCCACCCCCTAACACATCCATTTTTTGGAATAATCCACAGTGAAGTTGATGCATCTGCATATCCCAGAAAAAAATAAATAAATAAAACTTTGCAGGTCAGTTCCCTCAGGGCAAGACATGCAGTTGAATGATAGCTATCTCAGTTGCCAGAAGTAGACATCAGTTCATCTGAAATATTCAAGTTAAAGGGTCTAAATTGAGGGATCAAAATTTTATGTATAACTAGCGGCATGATAATTGGTGACTTGGAACACCGCGAAGCAGTGTTTACATTTCAAACATAGAGAGCTTGATTTTCCTGGCATGAACATGAAAAAGACAAAAAGGATATGCGCAGTGACACAGGAGGAAACATGTTTCAGCGATGAGCATTTCACTGGAATTGACAAAAAGGGCTTCTGGGAAAACCTGGAAGACAAGAGAATCAAGTGAACAAGAAAAGGATTCACAGGTAGAGATTGTGCTTAAAAGGGCGGCCAGGCCCTTTAGGACAGGGCAAGTCGGAAAAAAAAAAAAAAACAAACTACACTCCCTGATTTTTCACTTTGCCTAGTCCCTCTACTCCAAACTGTAACAGGGAGCAAAATTTTGATTCATTATCTTCTGGGTCCCTCAAATCACAATGCCATGAAAACACAATTCTGTGAAGTTAAACACCAGAGGAAAAAAAAATGGAGATTAGCTTAAAAGGGATATTGTGGAAAGGATGTGATAAATATATTAGGTCATGAGAGAACACAGAAAGGAAGAGGTGAATTGTGAAGCTGGTCTGTGGAGAGGGAAAGAAAAGCAAAAAATCCTTGCCAAGGGCCTGCGTAAACAAGGGCAAACGGAAGGGAATTGCTCTCCCAAATTACAAGTGAGATGTTGGAAGAAGCAGTCACTGGCCATCCAAACAGACAAGTGGTAGGAAAGGAATGCTTTGGGAAGAAATATCAACAATAAAGTGTTTCATGCCTCTCCTCGTATATGTCTGGAGCACACTGACCTCTTTTGGTGTGCAGGTGGCCTCATTGGAGAAGCAAAGACGCGAAAGTCAGGAGAAAAGCAGAAAGGTGCACGGCAAAGCCAGGAAGGGGGACGGGGAGGGGTCATTAGCATGCACAGCAGGTGGCCCGAGCCCTGGCCAGCTAATAGGATCCCCCAGGTAAAACAGCAGATGAAGACCAAATGAGAGAGAAAAAGCATGGGCTAGGCACCAAAAGCCAAGCTAACATAATAAGAGCAAGAATTGGATTATGTAGTGGATTAGAAAAAGGAAGTATTAAATTTAGTAGAAAGGGGAAGAAAACGCCTGTAAAATAAAAAGGAAATTGCTGAGGAAAAGGGACTCAACCTGAAACATAATATTTAGCTCATTTCACAAAACTTCTACAAACTGGAGACAATTCAATTATCTTAGTCCGCAGGTATCAAAATGTTGGAACTTGTAAACAAGACACAAGCACAGTGCGCACACCACCCACACAACCCGACCCCTTAGGGCCTGCAGCACGGGTAGAGTGTTTCTGCCCCGGAGCTGTCTTAGAAGAGCCTCAAGAACACGGAGCAAGCTGCCTGTGGTCCTGAAAGCCCGGCATATCAAACCCCTGTGATCAACATCAAGTTCTGTCTCCTATTTGATAACACCAAATGTTTAAATACCAGAAGCCACGGAAAGGCCAGAGATGTTTTAAAAGAATGTTCCAGGCAGAATAGTAGTTGCAGCAGAACTGGGTTTCCTTGACTCTCAGTTTGCGTTCTCCTTTTCTCTTGAACAAGTCCAGCTTCTTAGCATCTTGAAAAAACACTTTGCCAGTTACCATGGCATGTGTTTAATCACTTCTGAGCCCAAGGGCATATTTCTGGGTTTTTAGTCCTTATTAAGAGAACTGCTTTTTGAAATTATAAAATGCCTTTTTCCTAATTTTTTGATTTTCCAGCATACTAATGTATTCTCTGGCTTCTTAGGTTCTCAAAATGAATGGTTTGAAAAACTGTCATCCGAAAGTCTGAAGCAGGTTAGAAGGGGAAGCATATTTCCCTCTGCCCTGTCCACTTCAATATTTTAAAAGGCCATTATTCTTCATGCTTGTAGAAAGGCACGCAACCCCATTTCAATTTCCCCTGCATGCAAGCTCACATTGCTCAAGATTTTGCAATAGTTTGTAGAATTGATGGCAAGCTAGAGTTTTGCTTTTGTGGTATGGTGTATGCTTGTGTACTTGCATGCAAATGTGTGTCTGTGTGTGTATGTCTGTGTGTGTGTGTGTGTGTGAATGTGTGAGTGTGTGTGTGTGTGTGTCCCCTTCCGAGAGAAAGGTGTTCTTTTCACCTCGTCGGGGCTGGGGCAGAGAATGAAACCCTCTCCACTTTCCATTTGCTTTGTCAGTCCCATAAGCAACCATCTGTTTCAGCTGCCAGTGTGATCTGTCAGTTTTGTTTTAGGTTGTAAGGCAGTGGCAGGAGCTTGCTCATTGCTGTCTTCTTAAAGATCCAAGAAGTAATTAACCATTCCAGTACTGGCTACGAAAGAAAGAAGTGACCACTCTGAAGGTTGGATCAGACTCCTGCATCCTGGAGCACTGCAAGTACTACAAAAAAGTTGAATAGCTGCTCAAGGCGTTTCACTGTTCCCTAAAGAGGCAACATTTTCTGACCTGTCATTTCATTTCAGGGTCCCTGGGCAAAAATGAAACAAAGTCTAGGAGCTACAGACAAACAACCAAAGCATGACAGTGACAAACACCCTGAGAGTCCTTGTTCACCAACATGGGAACACAGAGAGTTCTTTCACAGTTGATACAGTAAGTGGGGACTAGGAAGTAGGTGAGAAGGAAGGTGGGTTTCATGATGGGGACAGAATGCTTCCCTGGTTGCCCAGAACTATAAGGAACACCATTCTAATAAGTAAAAGACCTGTTAAAAGAGCCAAGGCGGGGTAGGGAGAAAGCTCAGTAGAATAAGGGCTTGCCTTACAAGCACAAGGGCCTGAGTTCAATCCCTGGTTCTGCAAAAATAAAAAAATTTAAAAAAAATTTTTTAAAAAGAGCTTTGGAACTAGGAAGATAACTCAGTAGAATAAGCGCTTGCCTGGCAAATGCAAGGACCTGAGTTCAATCCTCAGTCCCACAAAAAAATAAATAAATAAATAAATAAATAAATAAATAAATAAATAAATAAATAAATAAAAATAAAAAATAAATTAAAAAAAAGAGCCAGGCCCCAATAGATTTTATTCTTCCTTCCTTCCTTCCTTTCTTTCTTTCTTTCTTTCTTTCTTTCTTTCTAGTCTTTTTAGACAAGGTCTTGCTATGCAGTTCAGGCTTGTTTTAAGCTCACTTTGTAGTATAGACTGGTCTCAAACTCAGAATGATCCTCCTATCTCAGCCTCCTAAGTGCTGGCATTACAGGCATGAGTCGTCACACCCTACTAACTTTTCAGATTACTCCTCTGTCATTTTCATTCCTTCTTTCTCTTCAATCTTGAATGTTTTATTTTGTCAGATTGAGAATCACCAGACTTTGAATAATGACTGAAATGGATTGTAGAATAGCTTTTAAGAATTTTCAGAAGTAGTTATGTTATGGAAAAGTGAGAAAAAGCTGAGTCATTTACTGTTTTACCTGGAACACCAACATCTCCAATGACCCTATAATGTACTGTATATTTATTCATTTAAGGAAGCTAGTCAAGCATAAACATTATCCCTACTTCCAACAGATTGCTTTTTGCTTGATCAACAAGTTAAAAAGTTGGGTAAAACAGGTTAAATACAGGATGAAATGAGAAAATCCTACCAGTGATGTAGACTGGATATGCCATGTGTGTGTCCTGGTACTCAACGGCAGGGACAGAGTACCTGGGCTCTCATCCTCTGACTGTATCTCCTGAAACTTATTTTCTGTTTTTCCAGATGGCTTTCTAAATCTCTTAATTTTTCCATTTTAACATTTATTAAGCTTTAAATAATAGTTATCAAAGATCTTTTCATTTGCAATCAAAATTATTGCTGTCTCATTAATGAGAATAGTTAATCCAAGTCCTGCTCTCAATATTCCTCCCACAGTCTTTATGACATCTAGAACATTCCATCCTTTTTTTCCAATATTGATGTCATCTGCAAATAAGAATAATTTGAGCTCTTTCTTTCCAATGATTATTCTTTTTATTGGTCTCTCTTGTGAAATTGCCCTGGCTAATGTTTCCAGAGCTATATTGAATAAGATGGTGACAGTGGATGAATATTTTGGATGAATTTGATTTCCTTCTTTCTTTTTTTTGGTAATGTTAGCTAAGGGTTGATCAATTATATCTATTCTTTTAACAAAATAACTCTTGTATTCATTAATTCTTTGTATTATTTTTTTCAACTCCATTGTATCAATTTCTGCTGATTTTTATAGTTTCCTGCCTTCTTTGGGCTATGGGCCTGACTTGCTCTTCTTTTTCTGGATATTGAATATAGCATAAGACTATTTATTTAATTAAGCTTGTTCTTTTTTCCTGATATGAGAATTTACTACTACAAATTTCCTTAAGACAACTTTCATTGCATCCCTCAAGTTCTAGTAAGTTGTACCGGAATTTTGACCTGATTGTAAATATTGTTTAATTCCATGTGTAAACCATTGATTATTCAAGAGGGTATTATTTAATTTGCATGTGTTTATGGTGTTTTTGTGCTTCCTTTTGTCAATAATTTCCAGTTTTATTGCCCTATGGTCAGATAATGTGCATGTAATAATTTCAGTTCCTTTGCATTTACTTAAGCATGCTCTATAAGCTTACATATGGCCCATTTTGGAGAATGTCCCATGTGCAGCTGAGAAGAATGTGTATTATGACGTTGTTTGGTGGAACACTCTGTAAAAACCTATTAAAAGTTTGGTTTAGGGCCAGCAAGATAGCTCAGAGGACAAATTACCTGCATTAACAAATGCAGGGACCACGGTTTGATCCCTGGTCACACATGCCATGGCAGTCCCACCCTGCGGGTGCACTGAAACATTGACAGAGTCCGGGCATGGTGATCTACGCCTGCAGTCCCAATGCTGGAGAGGCTGAAAACAGGAGGAACACCATGGGTCCAATCTGCATAGTGAGACCCTGTACCAAATACACAAATTAAAATAAAATCAGTTTAGTTCTGTTATTTGCTGACTTTTTGCCTAGTATATATATATATATATATATATATATATATATATATATATATATATCTGTGACTGTGGGGTATTGTAAACTCTCATTACAATTGTGTTATTGCTTGTTTGATTTTTCATGTCTGTTAACATTTGTCTTACATAGTTGCGTGCATATATATATATATATATATATATATATATATATATATATATATATATCCATTATCTCTTCTTCTTGAATTCTTACCTAACAAGTATATGGTGACCTTCCTTACTTCCTTATCTCTTTTAATCATTCTTGTTTTGAAGTTAGAGTTGGTAGTGAACAGAAGAGCTACCCTCTGATTTTTGGGGTTTGTGTCTCATAGAGTACAGTTTCTAATTTTGTGACTTTCACTCTATGAGTTTAATTTTGACATAAATGTGTTTTATGTAGATAGTATATTGCTGAACTTTGTTTCTAGATCTACAGTATCAGTCTCCTTCTTTTCACTGGTAAACTGAGGCCATTTACTATTGGCTTATCTTTGTCATGATATTTTCCTGCTTGAGGTTTCTTACTTTTCCCTTTTTTAATTACTTAGTCTGCTTGGTTTTTTGTTTTTGTTTTTGTTTGTTTGTTTTTCTGTTTTTCTTGAAGTTGTGCCCATTTCTATCTCTTTCTAGAATAGTTGTCATCAGTTTTCGTTGGGTTGGTTTACTGGTTATGAATTTCTTCAGTTGGTAGTATCTTGCTTCTCCATTAAATTTGATGGATAGTTTTGTGAGGTACATCAATCTGAGTAGGAAGTTGTTTTCTTTCAGGACTTATGATACTTCACCCCAAAGTCTTCTTGATTAGATCATTTTTTGTTGGGAAATCTGTTGTGATTCTGATGGGCTTTCCATTATAGGTGATCTTTTTCCTTTCTCTAACAGTTTTTAGTATTCCGTCATTTTGCTGAATTTCTAGGATCTTTATTATGTGTCTAGATGTAGATTTATTTTGATTATAGATAACTGGAGTCCTGAATGCCTCACTTATCTATATGTCAGATTCTTTTCCCATGCTTGGGAAATTTTGTGCTACTACATCTTCACATATTTTCTTTGTGTCATTTATGCTGATTGCTGATGCTTTGTTGATGCCTATTAATCTTATGTTGTTTTTCTTTATATCATCTTGTATCTTCTGAATGATTGTTTCCTGCTTCCTTGTTGTTTTCAAGAGATCTTTCATGTTCACTAGCAGTATTACTCTATTCAAGGTTTGAAAGTCTATCTTCAGTTTCATTCAAGTGTTTTACCAGTTTTTGATGGGATTCTTAATTTTCTGAATATCCTTTTGAATATATTTCGTGAATTCAAATTTTTTTCCTGTATTGTTTGTTCAATGTTTCCATCACTTTCCTATTTTCTATTTTTTTAATCTGTGTCTTCTTTAAATGTGGTGAGCAATTTTTTTCATGACTGTTGTCCTTTCTATTTGACATGAGATATTAGTTGTGATTTCATTTCTTCTCCCTCCTGTTGTACTTGTTTCTTTACTTCACTTGACACCATTTCATAAATTTCAGGTGTGTGACTTCATGTTGCTTTAATCCTTGCCTCTTGCACTTGTCATGGGTGGGCTGGAAGTCTGTTTGCTTTTTTTTTTTTTTTTTTTTTTTTTTTTTTTTTTTTTTTTTTTTTTTTTTTTTTTTTTTT
>PVJA010042978.1:0-17028 GCA_004027025.1 Myocastor coypus | reverse complement strand
ACCACTGAGCCATCCCGCCGGGCCCCAGTGAGAGTGTTTCAAGATATGTTGTTCTTGATCCTGGAGCAGGACAGATTTGGAGCTGGTGGCATCCTAGGACATGGTCTCAGGTCAAACCAAGCCTCTAGGCCTAATTGGCCTGTGATATAAAGCAGCATTTCAGAAGAAGCAGACTGGCTGACAAGTGGGTTTCCAGCACTGAAATGAGAGTGCTTTGCTTCTTCCTGGAGACCTATGGGGGAGGATCCTGATGGGTAAGGATCATTATGACCACCTTAGCCCCTACTTCAACCCCAGGGACCGCTACCCTCGTATAGGGGACATCCTGCAAAAGCTAGCACCCTTCCTCAAGATGTATGGCGAGTATGTGAAGAATTTTGACCGGGCTGTTGAGCTGGTCAACACCTGGACAGAACGCTCTACCCAATTTAAAGTCATCATACATGAGGTGCAAGTAAGTGATAAAGCTGGGTGGAACAGACTAGGGGAGGAAACGCCTACAAAGACCTGGGTGTAGGGAAGTGGTCAGCAATAAGACCTGAGTTCCTCTGCTTCTGTCTGTCACAGAAAGAGGAAGCTTGTGGCAACCTGACATTGCAGCACCACATGTTGGAACCTGTGCAGCGAATCCCCCGCTATGAACTGCTTCTCAAGGACTATCTGTTAAAGCTGCCTCATGGCTCCCCGGACAGCAAGGATGCCCAAAGTGAGTGTATGCACCCTGCCCTGCTCCTTGATATTGATGATCGTAGGTCAGATCTCTGAGGCAGGAGCCCTAAACTTAATTCAGAGTCAGCCTTCCATTGCCACATGACTGAGATCCCAGAATAGGGTTTCCAAGCTAAAATGCTCACATTGAGGCTCTGATGTGAAACTTCATGTTGAACCTCCAAGTTGCAATCTCTTCCTGAGTTCTTCGAAACAATATTCAGAAAGATTCCCAGTCAGAACTTCCTAAGTGGAACACCAGATTTTGAGAGAATGATATCCAGAATCAAACCCTCTATTTTTTAGGCTAACCTCCATATTTGTCCCCAGATGATGTGGTATCGAGTACAAAACGAAACTGAACCTCAGTTTGTAGAGAGTGAGCCACCCCATAGGCCAAGGCCTACATCTCCATGATGACCTCTCCACAAAGAGTCCTCTATCATCAAGACTTTGATGTTCTATCTTCCAGAGTTAAAGCTCTCCTCCATATCCACTGGTCACTCCCCAGAATGAACCCCCTCAAAAGTAACCTCCAAGTCTAACAGCATTCCACAGAATTGCCTCTCTAAAACCGAGTCCCCCTAATTGGTCCCCATATTTTCTACCTCTCATAGATCTCTGAGCTGAGATAGCTCCTTTCCAGACTGAGTCCCTATACACTGAACTACTAGAAAAGTATTTCCTTCTGATTGTCCTAGTATCTGCTCCAACTCTTGGGGTCATAATTCCAGATAGAGCTCCGCACAGTCCACTACACATTCTCTTGCCACACTGTCATCTCTATTTATTCTTTTTTTTTAAAGAATTTTTTTTTGCCTTTTTGAGACAGGGTCTCACTATGCAGCTCAGGCTGGCCCTGAGCTCACTTCTGTAGCCCAGGCTGGTCTTGAACTCGCACTGATCCTCCTGCCTCAGCCTCCCAAGTGCTGGGATTACAGGCATGAGCCACCACGCCCGGCTTAAAGAATTTTTTATTTTATTTTATTTTTTTCTTGTTTCAGAACCTTTATTTTTTATTCACTCATTTTGATGGCCAGCTCAGCCCGCCCCGAGGGCAGGGCTGGCGCAGCATGTGGTGCCGGGGATTGAACCGCAGTCTCTGAAGCTGCCCAAGCTTTCCAAAGCAGGTGCTTTAGACCACTGAGCTATCCCACCGGGCCCCCCTATTTATTCTTTAACTTAACAGCTATTCACTGAGCACCTCAATGTTCCATGCATTGTTTTAGGCACTGGGGATATAGAGATAAACAAAACAAAGTTCTTGATCTCAGGGAATATTTATATATTTATATTTATACGTACTATATTTATTATAGGAGCAATGAGATAATATTAGGTGACAATTTTAATTCAGAGAATTCCAAGAGTTATATAACAGTAACTGGGTAGTCTACATTAGGTTCGGTGGCTTCCCTGAGTAGAAGAAGACATTTGATTAAGTATCCAAATGACAAGGTAGCCACAGGCCAATGGGAGAAACACACTACAGGAAGAGGCAACAGGAGGTACAAAGACCTCCCAAGATGGGGGATATTGGAAAAGCTGGAGGAGGAGTGTGGCTAGTTTGTGTATCTCTGGACCAACAAAAGAGTCACCCTAAGCCATGCATAGTATCATAAACCTGTAATTCCACCACTAAGCAGGATGAGGCTAAAAGCCATGGGTTGTGGGTCAGCCTGTGCTACACAGCAAGATCCAGGCCAGTCTAGAATATGTAGTAAGAGCCTGTCTCAGAAAAAAAGGAAAAACCACTGTGATTCCAGCTAAAGTGAGGGTGGAATTGTAGATAAGGAATTTAAAAGAAAAGCAAAAAATTTAAAGGCCAAGATAAGGAAAAGGGTTTATTCTTACTGTGCTAAGTAGCCATGGGAACTTTGATTTGAATTATATGGGGTGCAAGAGAGGAAAATAAGAGATTAGTTAGTTAGAAGGCTTTTGTGATAACCTAAGTGAAAACATCAGAAAAGATGACTTGTATAAAGACCATATTAGTGAAAGTGGTTACAAATGGTATAATTTCAGACATATTCTATTGGAAGTGGCACTGAAAAGCCTAGGATGGAGTGGACTGGGGAGAAGTCAACAATAATGGCTCTTGAGATGAACTCAAGAGTTTTAATTTTAGATATGTTCAGTATGAGCTGCCATTTTAGGCCATTAGATGAGTGTAGAATCCAGGAAGAGAGATTTGGATATCACTGGCATACAGAGTAGTCAAAGCTGCTGGACTAGCCAGGATCATTAAAGGCTATGAGTATAAATAAAAGAGAAAAAGATGAAGAGAAAAGCTCAGAGAAGTAGGATCACCATAAAAAGACTTAAAAAGAAAAAAAAAGACTTAAAAAGAGCAGCCATGAAGTTAGGAGCGAAAAAAGAAACCTATAAGAATGGAAAGTGGACAGTTGTATCCTGTGTTATGTTCACTTCCCAAACTGAGCTCCCTTAACACCAACACATAGGGTATCTTGGAATAAACCCTAAACCTCAGGAAAGAGCTATACCTCTAGAATATTTAATATTTGAGCTCTCCAAAGGGACACTACAGGGCCCTGCAGGATGGCTCAGTGGTCTAAAGCGCCTGCTTAGGAAAGCTTGGGCGGCTGCAGGGACCACGGTTCGATCCCCTGCACCACATGCTGCGCCAGCCCTGCCCTGAGGGCAGGCTGAGCCGGCCATAAAAATAAATAAATAAACAAAAGTTCTGAAACAAGCAAAAAAAAATTAAATTAAGTTAAAAAAAAAACAAAGGGACACTACAGATGTTAACTTGCACAAAGTAAGTACCTCATCCTCCACCACTAAATAAAATCCACACCTAAGATGAGCTACATAACCTAAATGTCTAGAAAGAGCCTTCTGGACTGGTTGCCTGGTCTGATCGCTATAAACTGATATCTCCAATATGAGCCCTTGGGCTAAACTCAGTTTAAAATTCTGGTTTTAGAATCTTATACTGTTTTCCCAAACTAAGGCCTGCAGCCTGGGCTTCAAGAATGCCTTCTCCATCCAGATCCCTAAGAGTGGGTTCTTAGAGCCTTTAACCTGATGTCCCAGAGTTGGATTCTCCCAAACAGCCACCCAGTCTCATCTTCTTGGCCACCGTTCTCTACAAAGTAATTTTGCACTTACTATCTCTCAGGCTAAAAATTCCATCCCAAGCCCAGATTCTCCTGGTCAATCACCACACACTGAAACCTCACAGAGCCTTCAGCTAGATTCCCTTAGTTCTACAAGGTAAACCCCAGAAAGAACTCTAATGCTCTGAGCTCCAAAGTTTCTAGGCTTTCCTCCGTAGTCTTCTGACTTGACTCTTATTTTTCATCAACCAGATTGAAAGTTCCTTGCAAACCCCTCAGACTAATGCCCTAGATTGTGCCCCAAATTAAGCCAAGTAGCCTAAACACCTGGTCTCATTGTCCTATTCTCAAATTCTTTTTTTTTTTTTGCGGGACTGGGGTTCAAACTCACGACCTTGCACTTGCCAGGCAGGCACTTGTGTCACAGAGCTATCTCCCTAGCCCCTTATTCTCAACTTCTAAAATAACTTCTCCCTGACTGAGATCTCTATTTTCTACCCTCTAGATGTAGAATCATGGGTTGAGATTCCTTGGTCTCCAGATTGGGCTTGATATTGGCACCCAAAAAGGGCACTTCACTGCTATATTGACTTTCTACATTCTGTATCCATCCACCTGGGATCCTCGGGGAAAAAAAAGCCTACCATCTTATCTCTCCCCTAAGCAACACTGAACCATATGTTTATACTGAGCCTTGTATTAGCTTCCCTATCACTAGGAAACAATACCTGATACTCACAACTTAAAGACAGGCTTAATTTATCTCATGATTTTAGGGGATTCCATCCATGGTCAGCTGTAATCAATGCAGAAACATCATGGTAGAAGGGTGTGACCCACAATAGACAACAACAAGGTCTGCCACCATCACAGGCAGAAATGAGATCACTTTGGACCGTGACAGTAACAGCCTCTGAATGCCTGGATGGCCAAGCATTGTGAAATGAATCCTAGAGAACCAATTCCTACTTCCCAAGCAAGGGCCCCAGATGCTCTCTTCTCAAATGAAAGTTTATACTTTTGCACCTATGATGTGTGGGGTTTCACTGATTCCTGAGATATTCTTTAGGAGTCTTTCTTTTCTTTGTCAAAGTACTTGGATTTTTTCTAACTATGACTCTGTCTTCAACAACCATACCTTCATTGTCCCCAACTTTACATTTATATCCAGTTCCTTCTGGATCAAAATTTAAGTTACTCAAATTTTCCTGCTCTGCTTTCTGCCCCTGATTCTTGTACCTTTCTTTTTTTTTTTTTTTTTTTTTTGGTACCAGGAATTGAACTCAGGATCATGCACTTGCCCAGCAGGCACCGTGCTGCTGAGCTATACCCACAGCCCTTCATTATAAATTTGGCTGAAAGCAACCCATAGTATCCATGCCTGAATATTAAGCTCCCTTGAACTTTCTTCCACCAGATCGATTAGTCCATAGCGCTTAGACTCAACTTCATTCGAAGTCTCCAGACATGGGTAAAATGTAAATACCTATTTTTTTTTGCAAGACCGTAACATGCATGACCTCTAGCCCAAGTCCCCAAAGCATTCTTATTTCCTCTTAAAGTTTGTTGAACTTGGTCTTTACTATCCACGTTCCAGAATTTGGGTCTTCCAAATTCTCACCAGAATTTCCCATCAAGCTCTGCTTACAGAATTCTAGGACTTCTCTAGCCTATATTTCCAAAACTTTCCAAATTCTTCCTATAGGCAAGCATAGTGGTACATGTCTATTATCCCAGTACTTAGGGGGCTAAGGCAGGAGGATTGCTGTGAGTTTGAGGCCAGCCTAGGCTACACATGAGTTCACAGCTCACCTGAAGTACAGAGTGAGACCTTATATTTAAAAAAAAACACAAACAAACAAACAAAAACAATAATTCCTCCTGAAAATCAGTTCCAAAGACTTCTGAACTCCATAGTCAGGTACAGTCAGAGCAACAACCATACTCCTGGTACCAATTTCCTGTATTAGATTTTCTATCACTGGGATGCAATATCTTTCTTTTTTTTTTTTTCTTGTTTCAGAATCCTTGTTTGTCTATTTACTCATTTGTATGGCCAGCTCAGTCCGCCCCGAGGGCAGGGCTGGCGCAGCATGTGGTGCCGGGGATCGAACTGTGGTCCCTGAAGCCGCCCAAACTTAACCAAGCAGGCACTTTAGATCACTGAGCCATCCTGCCGGGCCCTAGGGATGCAATATCTAATACCCACAATTTAAAAAAGGAGAGGAATAATTTGACTCATGGTTTCAGAGGATTCAGTCCATGATCACTTTGCTTGATGGCAGAAACATCATGGTGGAAGGGTGCAGCAGAGCAAAGTTGCTCTGTTCATAAGCATCAGGAAGTAAGAGGAAAGGAACAGTGCCAGAGTAGAAGGTGCCAGGGACCAGATATATACCCAAAGGTCACACATATTTCCATGATCTACAAAGGCATATGTAGACATATTCTTTAATGATCTGGCAGACTCCCAAGTCAATCAAGTTGACATTCCATCTTAACTGTCACAAGCATCCAAGAGTCAGTTCTATAATTTAACATCCAAATTGGATTCCTGGGATGACATTTCCAGATGGAAATGCCTAAAAACCTGAACTGAATTCCCAAAGTGAGCTGCCAATCCCTTTCATAAAGTGTATCATCCAAACTACTATTCAAGCCTTTAAGTCTGTTTTTTGTTTTTCTTTTTAAATTTTATTTGTTTGGTACAGGGTCTCACTAGGCAGCTCAGACTTGTAGTGATCCTCCTACCTCAGTCTTCCCAGTGCTGGGACTATAGGTATACACTACCATGCCTATTTCCAGTGGCTGGCATGGTGTGCCTGAGGTTCTGGGGCCAGCATGGCATATAGTACCAGGGATGGAACCCAGGTCTTTGCACTTGCCAGGCAGGTGCTTACACCACTGAACTACTAAACTCTGGCCCCAGGAACCTAGACTGAGCTTCCCAAATCAAACTAACTGGAAACTGCTGATGTCATTTGCCTATACTAAACCTAAGGATGAACTTAAAACTAAGATCTTAGTCTGCTAAACCCAACCAGCCCCTACTAGATTTTCCAGACCAAGCTCATACATCAATTTCCCCAAATTACACTACCTACCTTGAAAACCAAAGTGAAACCTTGGACTAGCATCACAACACTGAACCTCTAGATGTAGGCTGCACATGTTGGACTATTGGAAATGCCAATCTCTACCCCTTTCTGTAGCAAGCCAAGCTGCTAATTTGCACCCAAGAACGTACAGAAGCCTAAGCTTATGTATACACAGCTTGCCAGGGTCTTTTTCCTGTCTCCTTCCCTGGGCTCCTCTTACCTCTGTTTGCCTGACCCCTGCCTTGGGATGGGGGAGATGTTAAATATGTAGAAGGGGTAGGTAATCCCCAACTTTGATGCCAACTGCCACCTTTTATGTAGAAAATTTAAGGTGGCTATCTTCTCTCTGAGCTTTAATTTTTGTCACTAGACAAATAGGGCCCAATCACACCTATCTGACAGAGTTGCTGTGAAGATTTAAAGTACCAGTTTACACAAAAAATTTGGGAGCCCTGAAGTGGGTAGTGGGACATTGACTGTATCCTAAGGAGCTCCTACTTTACTAAGATATATAGCCTGGAGAGATAGCTCAGAGGAATAAGTACTGACCTGGCAAGTACAAGGACCTGAGTTCAATCCCCGGTCCCACATGCCAGGTACACCATCTCAGCCCCAGTTCCTTGAGTGTGCCATCTCAGCCCTAGATGCAATTTTAAAAAAGTACCCTGGGGCTGGGGAGATAGCTCTGAGGCACAAGTGCCTGCTGGGCAAGTGCAAGGTCGTGAGTTCGAACCCTGGTCCCACAAAAAAAAAAAAAAAAAAAAGTACCCTAAGGTATACAAATATAGATGAGGGACAGAAGGCGAAAAGGGAGAATGTGGAAATCAAGTTCTAACCCAGTCTAGAAACTGAGGGTAAGCTTACCAGAGGTGGTGAGCTGAATCTGGAAGACTGAGCAGCTGTCTTAGTTATTCTTCTCTCATTGCTGGGACAAGTATCCGACACCCAAAATGAAGGAAGGAAAGGTTTATTTAGCTCACAGTTACTGGAGATTGCAGTTCATACTCGGCTGGATCCAAAGCAGAGAGGCACATGGCAGATAGCAGCAGTTCATGGCTGCGGAACAGCAACAATCGTGACAGAGGCAATCAACCAACCAGGGCAGCAGACAGCAACAGCTCTAGTCTGTCTCTCTGTCTCTCTTTATATTTCATTCAGGCTCTCCGCCTTAGCCTACATCCATAATCCCAGAAGTAATTAAAACACACAATCCCAGGTATCATGGATCAAGTCTCAAACTCTAGATCAGTACTAAAACACATAATCCCAGTGACTCATGAGTCAAGTCTCAAACTATAGAATTCCCCACCCATTGATTGCATGAGGCTTTGGAGGGACAGCTAGACATAAACCGTAACAGCGGCTCAGCAATTATTTCAACTCCCACAGAATAAACACTGCAAATGAAAATGTATTTATCCATAGAATGTGTGTCTGTAATCAGAATTATTGAGACAAAAATAGGAGTATGCTGGCCATGGTGGTACAAACCTGTAATTCCAGCACTCTGAGAGGCTGATAGAGGAGGATCACAAGTTTCAACCCAGCCTGGGCAACTTAATGACACCATATCACTGCGCAGTGCTAACGCCATAGGTTTAATTCCCAGTACACACACATGGAAATTATTTTATTTTTCTTCTCTGTATTCCCCTCTTTCTCGTTTGCTCTTTCTCCATTTCTTCCTTCCTCCTTCCTTCCTTCCTTCTCCTCCTTTTCCTTCCTTGATCTTTTTCTCCTTTTCTGCTGGAGATAGAACCCAATAACTTACACAAGTGCTTTACCAGTAAGCTATATCCCCAGTCCCTGTTTCTTTATATTGATTTCAATTATAAAAGTAATGCACGTTCTTTTTCAAAAATATGGAAGAACCAGGCATGATGGCTCACACATGTAATACCAGCACTCAGAAGGCTGTGGCAAGAGGATTACTACAAGTTCAAGATCAAGCTGAACTACATACATAGTGAAACTATAAAACAAATAAAACCAATACCCATAGTCCCACCATACAGAGATAGCTTGCTAAAAATAGATATGTTTCCTTTCAGTTACATAATAGTTGTACACATAAATGTTATTATTAATGATAGCAAGCCTAGCAAGCTTGTATGTATGTATGTATGTATGAATGTATGTATGTATGTATGTATGTATGTATTTTTTGTGTCCAGCTCAGCCTGCCCTGGGGGTGGGGCTGGGGCAGCATGTGGTGCCTGGGATCGAACCACAGTCCCTACAGTTGCCTAAGCTTTACTAAGCAGGCACTTTAGACCACTGAACCATCTCGCCAGCCCCAAGCTTGTATTTAATTGGTTGCTAGTTAGCCTTATCCCATGATTCTGCTACTGTTGGATTAGTTGAGACAGTTTCTCATTTCCAATATACTGCTGTGGACATTTTTGAGGCTGGCTCTTTTTGGAATGGGGACGGTGTGGTCAGGCCAACAAGAAGTATTTAGGAGCCCCCAAAACTTCCTCTCTGCTAACCCTCATTTGAATTCTTTGTACCCTAGAGTCTCTGGAGCTAATAGCCACAGCAGCAGAGCACTCTAATGCTGCCATCCGCAAAATGGTGAGTGGTCCTTTCAGCTGCTACCCTTCTCAACCTCCCCACCTCCCTGTAGTGTCTTTCCTGTAATTTGGGGGCTTGAAACTGGCAGAAATCTGAAGGGACGTTAGCACCACAAACCCTGCCTTTTGTTCACTTGTCTCCTTCCAGGAGCGAATGCACAAACTGTTGAAGGTTTATGAGCTGTTAGGAGGTGAGGAGGACATTGTCAGTCCCACCAAAGAGCTCATAAAAGAAGGCCATATCCTTAAGCTGTCAGCAAAGAATGGGACCACTCAAGACCGATACCTCATACTAGTAAGTGCCAGGTGCAGGGCCATGGGTGGGCATTCCTCCAACCCTCCACACACACACTGAGCTCGTACTCAAGGCTATACCCACTGACACCCTCTCTTTCCTCTAGTAACTGATTGATTGTATTTTAATTATCTATACTATGAATTTTTTCCTTTCTTTATGCAATATGTAACTAAGACAGAAAAGTGACTTGCCCAAGGTCACCTATTAGGAAGTGACCCCCATGCCTAGACTTTCCTTACAACCCCACTGTGTCCAATCTGGGCGATCTTTCCTTCTCTCTCTCTCTCTCTCTCTCTCTCTCTCTCTCTCTCTCTTGTTATTTTGAGAAAAGGTCAAGATATGCAATTCAGGCTGGCCTTCAAATCACTTTGTGGCCCACGCTGGTCTTAAACATTGAACAATCCTCCTGTCTCAGTCTCCCCAGACACACACTACCATGCCCAGAAGTCTTTCCTCCGTTTGTTGCTCAGAAGAAAGCTTCAGAAGTCCCATCAGGATAGGGAGCCAAGCCATGTACCTATAGGTCCTCATACATCCCAAACCTTTTCCTTTCTAGTTCAATGACCGCCTCCTTTACTGTGTGCCCAGGCTGCGGCTCCTTGGACAGAAGTTTAGTGTGCGAGCACGCATTGATGTAGATGGCATGGAGGTGAGCACCAGGAGATGGGAAGTGGGAGCTTGGCAGTGGGGGATTGGTAGTGGGAGAAGCAAATACATGCTGGCTTTGATCCCAACTCTGAGAGTGACTAGAGCCTATAGAGCTCAACAGGCCATACCGTGACCCTTTCTCTTTCTGTTCAGCTGAAGGAGAGTTCCAATTTCAATCTCCCTCGGACCTTCCTGGTGTCAGGAAAGCAGCGCTCCCTGGAGCTCCAGGCCAGGTACTTGCCCTTGCCTAGACCCTCAACCCTTTTCTTCAGATAGTTTTAGGCATTTCAGGACCAAAACTTGGTCCAGAGAAAGTTGTGAACACCTTTCCTCAAAGATTTGGGCCTGCCCTTCAACAGTTAGGGTGATTTCCTGAGAACTATACGCCATTTGGGCACAGGGTGAGTCCTTCATGGTGTGGGAAAATGTGGTACTCCTGCTAGAAGGACCTTGGGGAATAAACAATAGCTTCATTATTAAAAAAAATTTTTCTTGGGGCTGGGGAGATAGCTCTAAAGCACAAGTGCCTGCTCCCACAAAAAAAAAAATTTTTTTTTCTTCTAGTTTATTTTGTCAGAGGAAAAGGATGAGTAGGATAGTAACCATAACCTCAATAAGACTACCACAAATAGAGCTAGAGATTTAAGGGAAATAACTGCAATGCTTTGTCCATGACAGGAGCCTGGCTTGAAGGAAACAAACACCCATAAAGTCATTTGGTGAGGGCCCGGCAGGATGGTTCAGTGGTCTAAAGTGCCTGCTTGGGAAGGCTTGGGCGGCTTCAGGGACCACAGTTCGATCCCCGGCACCACATGCTGTGCCAGCCCTGCCCTCGTGGTGGGCTGAGCCAGCCATAAAAATGAGTGAATAAACAAAAGGTTCTGAAACAAGAAAAATAAAATAAAAAATCCAATCCAAAAAAAAAATGGTCATCTGAGGTGAACACACATTTCGGGAGGCTGAAGCAGGAGGATTGGTGCGAGTTCGAGACCAGCCTGGGCTACAAAAGTGAGCTCAAGGCCAGCCTCAACTGCATAGCGAGACCCTGTCTCAAAAAGACAAAATAAATAAATAAATAAAGTCATTTGGTGGAAAACGCAGAAAATATAAATTGAACTGAGTGTTTCATATCAGGAAATTTTGGCCAACTTTATGAAATGCAATGATATGGTAGTTAAATAGGACGAAAGGCCTTTTCAGTGATACATGCTAAGGATTTAGTATCATGATATTTGTACTTCAGGTTTTTTTAACTTTATTTATTTATTTATTTATTTATTTATTTATTTAGGCTATGGCTGACTCAGCCTGCCCTGGGGGTGGGGCTGGCACCGCATGTGGTGCCAAGGATCAAACCACAGTCCCTGTGGTTGCCTAAGCTTGCAGAAGCAGGCACTTAATTTAGACCGCTGAGCCATCTCGCTGGCCCTACTTCAGCTTTTTAAAAATGTATTTTTAGCCGGGCATGGTGGTGCACACCTGTAATCCCAGCACTCAGGAGGCTGAGGCAGGAGGATTGGTGCAAGTTCGAGACCAGCCTGGGCTACAAAAGTGAGCTCAAGGCCAGCCTCAACTGCATAGTGAGACCCTGTCACAAAAAGACCAAAAAATGTATTTTTAAATTTCATTTTCTTGAGATGGGATCTCACTATGTTGCCCAGGGTGATCTTGAATTCCTGGGCTCAAATAATTATCCTGCCTCAGCATCCATGTAGCTGGTACTACAAATGTACACCATTGCATCTAGCTATGTAATGTACCTTAAATTGGCTCATTTGTCAACACACACACATCTATCCATTAAGTATGTTTTTTTCAGTGCTAGGAATTGAACCCAGGCCTCCATGCATGCTAGACAATTGTTCTACCACAGAACTACATTCCTGGCCTAACAAATATTTTTTTGAAATTGCATCTCTATAATGGACATCTAGATTGGTTCTGTGTTATCCTATCTACTTTTCGGTATTCTTGAAATTTTTCACAATAAAAATTTTCAAGTGCTGGGGCCCGGCGGGATGGCTCAGTAGTCTAAATCGCCTGCTTGGGAAAGCTTGGTCGGCTTCAGGGACCATGGTTCAATCCCCGGCACCACATGCTGTGCCAGCTCTGCCCTCGGAGCAGGCTGAGCCAGCCATAAAAATGAGTGAATAAACAAACAAAGATTCTGAAACAAGAAAAAAAAATAAATATAAAATTTAAAAATTTTCAAGTGTTGACCATGATGGCATACACTACTAATCCCAGCTGCTTAGGAGGCTGAGGCAAGAACTTCATGAGTTGAGCCCAGCTTTGGCAATTCAACAAGACCTTGTCTTTTTCTTTTTGAGACCAGGTCTCAAACAAAAGTGCAGGATGGGGGGCAAGTGAGATACCTCAGCAGGCTAAAGGGCCCGCTTAGGCAAGCTTAGGCAAGCACAGGGACCACAGTTTGATGCCTGGCACCATGTGCTGCCCCAGCCCAACCCCCATCGTAGGCTGAGCTGGCCACAGAATCTGGATGTAGTTAAGGTACACCTGCAATCCTAGAGCACTGGGAGGCTGAAAGCATGAGGATCACATGTCCAAGAGGCATAATGAAACCCTGCAACCTCCAAATACCCTTAAAAATAATAATTTAGGATGGCCTTGAACTCTTGGTGATCTTCCTGCCTCAACCTCTTGAGTGCTGGGATTATTGGGGTCTACCACCACACCCCAGCATAAGACCTTGTCTTAAAAAGAAACATTTTGAAAAAAAACTGGTATTATGTTTTGAATATACTGGGATATACCAGTAATCTCAACACTTTTAAGACTAAGAGAGGAAGGTTGCATGTTATAGTCAGTCTGTACTACACAGCAAGACCCTGTCTCACGAAAAATTCTGAGGTGTGGCTGAGTGGTAAAACACCCCTGATTCCAATCTCCAATATGAAAATAAAACTTTAAAAAAATTATAGGGGGCAGGGCCCGGCGGGATGGCTCAGTGGTCTAAAGCGCCTGCTTGGGAAAGCTTGGGCGGCTTCAGGGACCACAGTTCAATCCCCGGCACCACATGCCGCGCCAGCCCTGCCCTTGGGGAAGGCTGAGCGGGCCATAAAAAATTAGTGAAATAAACAAATAAAGGTTCTGAAACAAAAAATAAATAAATAAATAAAATTTAAAAAAAATTATAGGGGGCCTGGCAGGCTGGCTCAGTGGTCTAAAGTGCCTGCTTAGGAAAGCTTAGGTGGCTGCAGGGACTGCGGTTCGATCCCTGGCACCACATGCTGTGCCAGCCCTGCCCTCAGAGCAGGCTGAGCCAGCCATAAAAATCAATAAATAAACAAACAAAAGTTCTGAAACAAGAAGAATAAATTAAATAAATAAATTATAGGATAGTAGCCGGATGTGGTGGCTCACGCCTGTAATCCCAACACTTGGGAGACTGAGACAGGAGGATCAGTGCCAGTTCGAGACCAGCCTGAGTGACAAAATTGTGACTTCAAGTCCAGCCTGAAGTGCATAGCAAGACCCTATCTGAAAAAGACAAAAAAATATTATAGGATGGAGCCAGGCTTAGTGGCACATATCTGTAATTCTCGCACTTGGGTGGCTAAGGCAGGAAGATTCTTAAGAGTTTGAGGTCAACCTGGGCTACAGAATAAGATCAAGCCAGCCTGGATTCCATATGGAGACCCTGCTTCCAAAAAAATTATAGCCCCATTTAACAGAGGGGCTTTTGTATCTATCTTCTATTTGGGTAATTATAATAAATCACATAAAGCCTTATCCTTGTGCCAGGTACTATTTTAACCTTTTATATGACAATAAACATTGAGCCCAGGACCTTAGCACTGAATTATGTCCCCAATTTTTTTTTTCTTTTTATTTCAAAATAGGGTCTCAAGTCAGATGTGATTGCATGTGGCTATAATCCCCGCATTCTACAAAGTTGAAGCAAGAGAATTGAAAGTTTAATCAGTTTAGCAACTTAGGAAGATCCTATCTTAAAATTAAAAGGGAAATGTGCTGAGGTAGCAGCTCATCATGAAGGCCGTGGGTTCGATTCCTAGTATTAAATGAGACATAGGGGAACTGGCAGGATGGCTCAGTGGTCTAAAGTGCCTGCTTAGAAAAGCTGGGGCAGCTGCAGGGACTGCAGTTCGATCCCCGGCACTACATGCTGTGCCAGCCCTGCCCTCAGGGAAGGCTGAGCCAGCCATAAAAATAAATAAATAAACAAACAAAAGTTCTGAAACAAGAAAAAAAATAAAATTTTTTAAAAATGAGACATAGAGGCATAGACAGGGAGATAGAGAAAGAGGAGAAGAGAGAAGAGGAGAGGAGAGGGAAAGGGGAGGGCAGCAGAGAGAAAAAAGCAAAAAGAAAAGAGGGGAAAAAAGAGAAAAGGGAAAATAAAACAATCTTGCTAAATTTCCCATGCTGGCCTCAAACTTGTGAACTACGTATCTCAGCCTTGTGAATAGTTGGGTTATAGATATGTATTTTTGTACCTAGCCTATTCTAATTTTAACTTAAACTGCCTAACTGAAATCCCCTATTTGAAGTAGCTATTATTACATCAACCCATTTTATAAATGAGGAAACAGAGGCAGCAAATACTTATGCACCTTGGCCCATATCCCACAAATAAGAAGGTACAGTCCTGGGAGTGGAGCTTAGGCTATGGACACTTGGAATCAATACCCCTGGTCACTGTCCATGATGCCTTATGACTGCTGAGGTATAAGAGTATCAAGGTTATGATCAGGGCTAGAGAGCAGATGTACATCAGTAGATAATTTACTTGTGACAGACTCTGTGGGTGTGAGAAATGACTGGCAGAGACTCTGTGGAGACAAAAGAGAAATTAATGTGGCCTAGAGGTTGTATTCCTGGAGGGGGAAGCGAGCTTGGAATTGGGATGTGGATCTCAGAGAGACTGACACAGCCTCCTTGAGGCCTGTAATGGGGAAAGCAAGAGCAGAACAGCTTCTAGACACGTCCAGGAAAATGATAATTCAGATGACAGGGACTCATAGTCTACAGAGAGGAAGTTGCCCAGAGAGCTCTGGGTCTAGAGGGTACCTTTCAAACAGTATAGGGTTTCCTCCTAGTGGCAGCTGGAAGGCAGGGATAGTTTGTTTCACAATCACTTTGATTGCCCTTATTTTAATTTTTTTTCTTTTTCACAGTATCACTATGTAGTTCAGGCCCCCAGCCTTCTGAGTACTAAGATTATAGGCAGTATGACCACAATCATCTGAAAATATTTTTTTTAATTTTATTTATTTTTTTCTTGTTTCAGAACCTTTGTTTGTTTATTCACTTATTTTTATGGTCGGCTCAGTCCACCCCGAGGGGAGGGCTGGCACAACATGTTGTGCCAGGCATCGAACCATGGTCACTGAAGCCGCCCAAGCTTTCCCAAGCAGGCGCCTTAGACGACTGAGCCTTCCCGCCGGGCCCGTCTGAAAATATTTTTAATGCAAATTGTCAAATATACAGAAAAGTAGCACAAGCACCCATATACCCACAACAGATTCATTTTCAAACTCAGTGGCCCTTGGAATCTGCTAGGAAGATTTTTTTTTTTTTAAGATTTTTTTTTCTCTTGTTTCACAACTTTTGTTTGTTTGTTTATTTATTAGTTTTATGGCCAGCTCAGCCTGCCCTGAGGGCAGGGCTGGCACAGCATGTGGTGCTAGGGATCAAACCGCGGTCCCTGCAGCTGCCTAAGCTTTCCTAAGCAGGTGCTTTAGACCATTGAGCCATCCTGCCGGGCCCCTGCTAGGAAGATTTTAAAACAGTGATACTGAGAACCCACTCTCAGAGATTCTGAATTAATTTACCTGGGGTATAGTTTCAACGTAGGGTTTTTGTGTTTTTGTCGTTGTTGTTGTTGTGTGCACTACCAGGGATTGAACTCAGGACTCTGAACTTGCTTGGCAAGCACTTATTCTACTGAGCTCTCTCCCTAGCCCCATGGGGAGGATTTTTTTTTTTCATTAAAAAAAGTTAAAGCCTTGGGGCTAGGGAGATAGCTCTGTGGCACAAGTGCCTGCCTGCCAAGTGCAAGGTCGTGAGTTTGAACCCCGGTCCCGCAAAAAAAAAAAAAAAAAGTTAAAGCCTTATTAGGCATTGAACTTAGGGCCTTCCTACCAAGTGACATCCTAGCCCTCTTTTTTTGGTTGAATTTTTTGTTTCTTTGTTTGTTTTTGGTGCCGAGGACTGAACCGAGGGCTTCCAGATTGCTAGGCAAGCATTCTACCACTGAGCCAAATCGCCCTTTTTTATTATTTAAATTTTTGGGCCCGGCGGGATGGCTCAGTGGTCTAAAGCGCCTGCTTGGGGAAGCTTGGGCAGCTTCAGGGACCACGGTTCAATCCCCGGCACCACATGCTGTGCCAGCCCTGCCCTCGGGGCGGGCTGAGTCGGCCATAAAAATGAGTCAATAAACAAAGGTTCTGGGGCCTGGCGGGATGGCTCAGCGGTCTAAAGCGCCTGCTTGGGAAAGCTTGGGCGGCTTCAGGGACCGCAGTTCGATCCCCGGCACCACATGCTGCGCCAGCCCTGCCCTTGGGGCGGGCTGAGTCGGCCATAAAAATGAGTGAATAAACAACAAAGGTTCTGAAACAAGACAAAATAAAATAAAATAA